>JAARMF010001510.1:5827-18643 GCA_022844705.1 Toxascaris leonina
CCCCCCCCCCCTCCCACCGCCACTTTAGAGGATAGGAGAATAATTTCCCTTCTTCATGACAAATCAGTTTTTTCCCCTACTTCCAAGGAGAGTTTAAAGAGAAATATCGCGATTAGGTGCATTTTATTTTGAAGCTTTGCGTCCAGTCTCAAATGTCTTCACGTTGCTGAGCAATTTGCAATGGTTTTCTCACCGTCGACGCTCTTCGTAAAGTGAAAATTATGCACGCAAATATATCATCGATCGTCGGAGGTGTCGGACAGGCTGTCTCGGACATTCACTCGCAGCCTCAAATTTGGGGAGGTAGCCAGAATATTAGTCTGCAAATTTTCGGGTGTAAAAAAACTTCCACGCCTCTAAGCTTGTCGGAATGCAGAAGCTGTCATCAAATATGGTACGTGACGAAGCGCTTTCACTGGCACGATTATAGGACAATGTCAATTTAGAAAGTTGCCAGTAACAGGAAAGTGGACGACAGAAATTGCATGGTTCCGAGTTTTTCTTTTTTTGACGATGATTCAAACTTAGAGGCCTGAGCAGATCACCCTAGGCAGTCTGCCGTCCTCTTTGCTCAAGTCCCTAGGCATACACCAGATACAACGCTGTGCTTTTATCTTGGTGCAGTGTGCAAAAAGTAGGACGTACCACGGCGCATTTACTCACGTACTATGAGACTATGAGCAAATTGCACTCTCCATTTGTGAAAAGTGTCGGAATTTCACGGTTTGCCCCCCTATTGTCATAATTAATTTGAAAATATGGGGGGTAAGACGAAAGCATCGGTGAACATCACATGTGGCAAGCTATCACAAAAACAAGAACGGATTTTCAGGCACTCAAGCGCGTTCAGGTTTCTCAGAGCCAATCATTTATAAGAATCGCATTCCGCATTACTGAACGTTTCATATTTCACTGCTTCTACATAACAGTTTAATGGAACGTTCATGGAGATATGAAGTATTGCTTTTTATGTCTTCACACTATAACAGCATACATGGTGCTGTCATAGATTTTCTGTAATAAGCTCAAACTCTTTGAAGTGATCAGCGAAATGTTTAACGGATCTTGACGCCGGCTTCAGTCTAACCTTCTGCAGAAAAACAAAACTCGATCGCTGTGGCACTGGAACTGAGAAGCCTCAGGGAAGGACAAAACTTAGGGGCTCATGAACCGGTGAATGTGGTGGCTGTGGAGGGGCGGTTCATAGATCCTTATCTTCGAGAAATATATGCGGCCCACGCATGTGGTGTAGCGTGCTTTGCGCGTTGAGGACTGGGTCCTGGAGAGATTCGCTACGTGCAGAAACATCACAAAAGTCGTAAATTTTTAACTAAATGAACGCACGGCTTTCCCATAATTTATTATTACTCGAGTGCTAATATGCTTGTTGACGCATCAATTATTGCAAAGGTCCGCAGTAATTAAAGGCTATGGCTCCCACAAGAGGATTTGTAATATCCATATAAATTTGATCACTTCCCCATCATTTTCTTACCAAAACCCTTATCTGGTATACCGTTCTGGTGTTTTGTACACAGAAATAACTTTCATGTGAATAAATTTCCACCGCACAATGATTTCTCGCGTTGAAATTTTCTGGAAGTTTTCGCAGATTTAAAACGTCATATGTTGTTCTTGCATCTGATCACGTTTTCAGCTCCAAAATAAGTCGACCTCACTGAAATCTTTCTCTTTTATGTTGATGTGAAGCAAGATCGAAGCATTGGATCGAGGCAACTGATAAAATTCACTTCCGTGTGGATAATTAGATGTCGAAGTGAAGTGTTCTAAAAGTGGAAACGGTAATTTCGATGTGGATGCTCAACGCAAGATGTTTTTAGCCGGAGGCTAATGATCATGAAGTATATGAAGCGTTGCATGAATTTGTGCACGACCAAAACTACTAAAGTTCACTTGTCAAGTGACGGACAACTTTGAGAAAAGTACAGAAAGTCAGCTTGAACATCTGAGGACAAAACAAAGGAGGACCAATCTGGAATTGATCTAAACGTTCTCAAAAAGTGGCGACTATTGCAGCAGTTGATCATTGAACGAATGGACCACGCTAAAAATGCCAGAGTTAATGGAAACTGTGACTGAGATTATGTGAAAACTTGCACAACAGGGAAATTTTTCTCAAAATAAGCTAAGATTGGTTGCCGCATGTTAACAGAAAATGACATATTCAAATATTCGCTAACATTTTTTGATGGATTCATATTGCTACTTTTGGGGGTGCAACTTCCCTTCAACAATTCCGAGCGTTCTTTATATCTTTTACAATATACGCGCATGTTCTTTGTGATTAGAGTATCTGCGCCCTGTATGTCGTGGCAGCGGGCTCCTCAAATTGTTGCTTATTCTTCTTATGCTCAATCTATTCGCAGCGACAAAGTACGCAAATTTGCTAGCAATCGCGATTTTGTGGTCTTTGAAGTTAAATGGAGCAGAATTGGCAAAAAATTTTTCAGAAGACTTTTCTTGTTTTCCGAGAATCACAAACGCACATCAACTATGGCATCGCACGCAGCAACGTGTTATCGCGCAATATTAGGGATCTTTTTGTGGCGACGTTGACGCAAAGTCACTAACGCAGCGATTAATGTTGAAAATGAATAGAATTACAACGGAAAAAGAGGCACCTGGAGACTTGAGAGCGAACAATGAACCCGTGAACGTTGAGCGTCAAAAAGTAGAGTAGAAGGCTGGCGATCACGACCAACGCCGTCGCCTCGAAAGTAAATTGCATATGGCGCCGCCGTGGTTCGACTAGTTATCGATGCCTTTGTTGAGCAAAATATAAATAGGACTCGATAAGGCAATATACGAAGCCAAGGGATTGTTTTTACCTTTATATACATTGATTGAAACGGGCGATTGGTGTCTGGACTATGTCTTCACCGACATTTCAAAATATTGTGAGGCTGTTCTTTGAGAGATTTGAGTTTGGAGGTAGGAAATGAGCTCAGTGACCTGGTGCTTTCTTCAAATTGCAATAGCGCAAAACTGCAACTAAGCTATTTCTCATAGATGGCGAATGCCGCAGTAAACAGAAGATCAGTCAACATAGATGTTGAAGAGAAAACATACTCGTAGGTGGGTTTGTTTTTTCCATCGTCGTCTTTGTGGGAACTGAACGTTGGATGATCAGGTCGGCAAAGATGCAGGGCTAAGGCTGTCATCCAGCGTGCGCGGCCCGCTTAGCCAGCCAATAACAATCCAGCTGCGTTGTTCTGGCAACAGATCTTCTTATATATGTTGAGGCCTCCAAAGCGTTAAGAAACTGGCGCATTCATTCCTCCCTACACATCACTGTTATGTTTGAACAAATCACAGCTCGAGTTCAAGGGCCTGAAATTCGTTATCAGCAATTGTTCATATAGCAAGTCATGCATACGGTTGCACCGAATGATCTTATGAAAGCTGTCGACTATTATCGTTTTGTCTGAAAAGGTCATTGCAGAACATATGGCGTTACCCGTGCTCGTAGAAACAGCCGAAGAGAGCGGGCAAATGCTTTAACGCGGACCTCATTTCCTTCATCGTAACAAACGCTTTCAGATATGATCCAAGAATCCATCATTCTTGTGGAGGTCGAGAATGTGAGAAGAGTCTAATAAGTTGACAATAACACATGAAATTTGCTGACATCTGAGATGTATTCGACTCAATATTATCATCAAAGATGAACATATAGGTCGATCTGTTACAGAAATGCCCAAATTAAGCGATTTAAATGATTTTCAATGGCAGCCTAATTTCCCTTCAAATGACCTTCAATTTCCCAAAGTTGCGCTTAATGAATATTGTGATGCGACGAACGAAGATTTTGTGTATTCAGAATTTTTGTTCAATGGATCATGGGCACGAGGAAAATCCTGTACATGCGTGCATATAACAGTAGTACAAACTGAAATGCACTCAACTAAATTGAAGGTTTTTGTTTTATGAGGCTTAAACGGCTGTATCGTCTCCATCATTCGTCTCAGAAGGTTAAACTTGGTGGGGTTGAGGTGGAAGTGCTATCAGGCTGGCTTCTAGTTTCATAATCTCCAATTAATGAACTGCCATGAAGCAGCCCTGTGATACGGTGTTACATTTTACTTAGCTCATTTCGAATGTGATCGCAATTGCATTCGAGTGCGAAACTTCTCTAATTAGTGCAACAAATGGAAAAATAATCATTGCATCTTCAGGCTTCTGCCCTTAGCAATGCTGAAATGCGTGATGATATCACTTGGAGCTTCTCTGTAGCGTTATTAATCTGAGTGAATACAAAACCAAGGAAAACTGGTCTGAGCGAAGCAAGAGCAGCTCAGCAGCTACTTCTGAGAATTTTAGTCACTGGCTGACTCTTCGTAGTCATAAGTTTACCTTCGTTCGGCGTCTTAAATTCTTTCCCTTTCGCCTCAAGAACAACTGCCCAAAAATCTTGGTATTGTAATCAGCAGTTGCGCACGTTTAATAACACAGGCCTAATCTGCAATAATTTCTACAGCAACTTGAATACCGCACGAAATTTTTAATGTTGTCTCGACATTTTTGCATTTCATAGATCGCTCGATTCTTTCCGTCACAGGCGAAAGTCTCTTCCACAGTTTCAAGAGAACTCTTTAGCTGTTAAAGCAGCAGTTCCAAAAGTGAATCCAGGCCAAAACATCAGTGAAAGGAAAGGCATCGCAGGCGATCGCCGGCTCCAGCCTGGAGAAGGAAGAGATCGTGTGATATAGTCATATTTCAATCGAAGATCGCGATAAACGTTTATTATCCATCTTTGTTGAATGTTTCAAGAGGAGCTATCAGCGCGTGAAACTGATCAAACATACACATTTCAGCAGAATATATTTTTAGAGCAGTCGCGTGTCTTGCGAAACAACGGGTGCTTAATTTCCCTTCTGAAGCATCAGTCAGCAGTGCTAAGACAGATGTGCAGTGAAGTAATCCTATACGCTATTGAGAATTTGCAGCAAATGAATATGCAAATATGTGCAAAGTTGAAAGTGTGTGTATGTTTGCATCTATATGTGTCCATCCTTCGAAACAGTAACTTCAACTCGTGAACCACCAGTCACGACTAGGAAATTTTGTGGATGCATCAGTAAAGGTCTCTCATCCCTATTTGACTTATGATCCACTGTTTAACATTTTGCCTGAACTGTTGTTGAAGCAGTCATAAGATTTGTAAGCTGCGTTTATTTCTTCAACTGATCACGTGCGAATTGAAACGGATTCGAGAGTGAGGATTTGTTAAACCGATGAATTTCATGAAAAAGCACACTATTAACGGTCTTCGTTAGTACCGTTCAAAGATACCTATGGAACTGTAGAAGCTGACGGGCCGAAACTCAGATGCGCACGTTTCTTGCCAAATTTTCTAAGCATTCATTTATTTCCAAATGCATTTCTGCGACTTGAGCGATGGGTCTAATTCTAAAAATCTGAAGTCTATGAATTTCTAACCTTTTTCTAATAGAAAAAAACAAGGAAAATACTGCCATTTCTTTTGTTATTAATTTGCTGAGTAGTGCCCTTTACCGCTTGTTTATGTTGCTGCAATGACATCATTTTCTGCGTTTCGGGACTTTAGTAGCATCAAAACAGTGCTGCTCCATGTACATCTTTGTTGTTATATGTTTTGTTAGCATATATATGCGGATAATCTGATAGTACATTAGCAAAAAGTTTTGTCCAGCAGGCTAAGATATACGCCGGCAATATGGATACAGATAATGTCAGCCTACTGTAGCAGCTTACGAGCCCACAAACTGATGTCGCTACTGTGGCCACACGATAGCGCCTATGCTGCTCCATGAATCTCGTATAATATGCAGTCGCGTCGCATTACTACGGACCTCGGAACTAGAAAGCTGGAAAGAGCTCAACAAAGATGTTTAGGCGTAGAATACATTAGAATTGTTGAGTAGAAACATGAGACCAGTGCATGCGTGTTGGGTCAACAACGAATCGGAACAGCAGTAGCAGATAGGCAAAACGAATCGAAAGATGAAGATAGTTGCGTATCCCACTTCCATCACAACATCACCACACCCAAAGATGAAACGTTATAATTTGATGACGACTGCATGCAAATGGCACGAAAGCTTGTTATAATAAAAGAACAATCATTTTTGAAGGTTGACATTGAGTTATGCAACGATTTCCTAGAGGACGAGAGGAAAAATTGGCGAAGCCATACGCGTATCAGGGGGTGCCAACAAAGAACGGGTGAGCATCAGTGGCCTGGCGATGTGAAGAAAAATCTGCGCTCCCATCCAAGCTATGATCTTTTCGTTACGAAAAAATTTGCGCAAGTTCCCCAGATAAATACGAAAATATGCAAGAATCACGCGCAGCTCATTCATGTTACGACTGTTTACAGTGCGGAGCACTTGCGGCACGGATTCCTTGGAGTCAAGTTATGGTGGATGCGCCTATAGTCAAATGTTCGTTGCGTGCCTGTCCGTGGCTCCTGTGCAAAATTTCTCGCAGTAATAAACGACACTTTCCGGGACCGATGCGTATATCCACCACTGATCTGCACCGCGTCTTTGTTGCCACAAATGCGCGTTTCATCCTTTGGGTGATGCTGTGATGGAAATGAGATACGCAACTGTCCTCCTCATCTTTCGATTCGTTTTGCCTACCTGCTATTGCTGTTACGATTCGTTGTTAGAGTTGCACACATGTACGGATTGTATGCTTTTTCCTTGACAACTATAAAGTATTTAGAGCGAAAGCGCTTTTGTTGAGCGACTTCGAGACGAATCTTAGGAGAAAAATAAAAAGGCGCTCCAATATCGCAATAAAGAGTCGCTCGAGTGACAATGGTTGGACCTGTGCATTAAGAATTTGGGAATTTTCATGCTGCATGCAATAAATTGAAATAAAGATGTTAATATTTTATTTTGCTCGAAAACTCACTATTGTTGATTACTGCGATGTGAATGAGAT
Organism: Toxascaris leonina; assembly: GCA_022844705.1. Taxonomy (NCBI): domain Eukaryota; kingdom Metazoa; phylum Nematoda; class Chromadorea; order Rhabditida; family Ascarididae; genus Toxascaris; species Toxascaris leonina. The sequence goes on from JAARMF010001510.1 coordinate 12,779, forward strand.
AAAGAATATTATTGCTATTATTGTTGTTGCCGTTTGCGTTGGTGCTTCAAAAGTGGGACTGTAAATGGTGATGTAAATGGTGGTTCAGCAGCTATTTCCCGCCGTTCAGACGACACCGTGAAGGCTCTGCAATACTACAACAGAATTCTTTTCTCGAGGATGCTGTCTTCCGAATTCTACATCTGACGATGTTTTCAGAAACCACGCGGATCATGTCTGCTAACCTTCCCATGCCGAGAATACTTTTTAGATATCTTAAAAGCATCACTGTACAAGAGCCAGAATATAAACCTGAGATCTGTGATCTGCTTCCCGCAGAGTCAGCGTCGACGTCGAATGGCCTTGAGGGAGCCGTCTATCTTGAAACATTGTCTTCATCGACGGAATCGTACTAGTTTAGGAGGCATCCTATTGTGAAACGCATATATAAGATTAGTAAGAAAAAATAACTGGTGTATAACGTATCAAAAACTGAAATGCATAAAATACTGAAGTCGCAGTGGGGTTATGCCACTACCATAATATATGCACTGAAAATAAGTAGCAAAAATGGATGCAGTAGAAGAATTGAGCAGCAGAGCGGAAAGGAATATTTTTGAATTCTCGGTCTCGCTAGATATGCCAATCCATTAACTTTCTTGGGATGTTCACATACACATCATAGTTCAGCATGGAGGAATTCCTAAGGTAAGGGCATTTTGGAGGTGCAGTTACACAATATGCGACCAGCGACGGAAAACTTGCAGTCGTTAGCCAAACTGCGCCCTCTCATGAACTTCCACCAGCAATTGTTCTTACGCTGGTCATTAGCCAAGTAAAAGATATGAAACCTCAATCTTTTACTTGTACAGCGCCCGCTTATTTCGTTCCATATACAGGTTTGTTGGCTGCGCTTCGAAATTGTATGCATTATCTAGGTGAAATGTGGATAGCTGTGAGAAAGATTTACGATCCCACTTTCGGCCCTTCAAAAATTAGAATGGATTTCGACGCCAAGTCTGATGAGCTTTGAACGACAGATAGTGAGGTGCCCGCATTGCCATTACCGATAACCCTCATGAAATTTTGCACAGATCAAATCCTCCATTCCTTTCTTCAAAATCTCCATTGAGGTTGTTGCCTAAGCTATAGCCCGTTGTTCTTCTATATTTTTGAAATGATAGCTATATCTATTTCCATAGCTTTCTTGGACTGATGAAATAATAAGAAGTGGTTTCAACTGCTGTATCAATTGTACACTTTCTTCGCCCGAAATGCCAGCTACGTAATTCATCTTTTCTAATTTGCTCGTCTCACAGAGGCGATGATAAGAAGGATGAAGTACTGCTTGGAGACCGAGTTTACTGCCTTCGAAGAGCAGACCAACATGGAAGTCGGCTGCTGGTCTGAAGTTCCTAATGCGTCAAGTTTGGCGGTCATTTCGCCGCTTTTGACGAGCATCGACTCCAAATATTTTCATGTTTTCTCCACATTGTGGACTGCGACATTGCTGGTGCAAGGACTCCAAGTCCTTAGGTTAATCTCCAACCTGCTAGGCTAATTAGACGCAACTTTTTGAGCACTTTCAACAATTTCATGTGCTATTGATCACTGATATTCACTATGGCGCTTCTTGATAACTCAATACCTAATGAGTGAGTATGATTCGTTCTAAAGCCACTGTGAGGACAGATCCGACATGTCTGAACACGGCATATTTTGCAGGACAGAAGACATTCGTGCATGATCTCAGCAATGTGATAGGGAGGGGGAGAAGGACGACCGATGAAAAAGCGTAGTACTCTTGTATTATGTGCATAAAATACCTCGATAAGCAATGGAGTTGGAAGATAAAAGAGACAACCGCTTGCAAAAATATGATTAAATAAGAGATCATATGCAAGGATGTAAAAAAGTGAAGACATTGTTTTGCAGCTTTTTACGGGAAGCTTAGAGCTGAAAATAGGGTGAGTCTCTTGTTCGATGAATAATTGCGCCTTTGCCCAGAGCAAACTCGTCGACGACTGCATGCACTAGGTCCGAACTGTACAACTCATCGATATGTTTTGCAATCGAGAAAGAGACATGCGACCATGATGGAGATGATTTCATGCTGCATACAGTCTATTGGATTTGATCACGCTAGAACCGTCCCGCTTCGTAAGTAAAAATGGCGCCACATGCACAGCATTTAATCAAAGCGACGATGTATTTTAAAAGCAACCAACATTCATATAGCTTGTCAAGGCAAAAATAACACACTTTATGGGATTGTAGCTGTGGGTCGTGAGGTTACACACAAGAGATCTGTAGAGTGTAGGTGGCGATACTAACATAGGATGAAGGTGTATTAAGGAGTATAAACTTGTAGAAAATGCCGAAAAGTCCACTTATGAACGCGAGGAATCATGAGAGGGTCGTGAATGCCCTCCTTGTTTTAGAGTTATCTTGCACGATACAGTAGCGATCGGTTCAACCAAAGCGAATGCTTCGAATCGGCATCACATTTAACTACATAATTGACGTACCTATTGAAAGCCAATTTCTTGGACATAATATAACGAGCCTTTTAAATAAGATCATAAGATCATAGGAAGTGTGGAGGGACGAATATATTACAAATGAGGTTCCAGTAAGTAGTTCACTAAACCGCCAAGCAAAAGCTTTTCTTGTGCTCGGGAAGTAGAACAAAAGAGATATATAAACAATCGAATAGGACGAACAATATAGGATAGGATATTTGAAGTGCTGTTTTTCTTGTCATTTTTCGGAGCGCAGCTATCATATAAAGTGGAAGTATTGGCGCAAGAAATGGGCTTTGATTTAGCGATGCGCTGCATGTCGCTTATAAGAATTTGGAATCCATTTCGGCAAACTGTCATCCATTTTTCGAATGTCGACTGAAGCAAACTACATCAATATTTCTTGTTGTCACTATTCTTGTTCAATATGCACACTTTACTTGGATTATAGCCAACACATGGGAACATTCAAAGGGGTGATTCTGAGGACCACGAGTGAACGTGGAACTGCCATGCTGATAAGAGTCCCAAGAGACATTACGACGAACCGCACATGACAGGCGATCTTTCGAATTTTAGTGATCGACAATCCGATACTGCAAAATGCTCCAATGATTTAGCTTCGAATTGGTGTTGTCTTCCTAACGCTGGCCAAATTAAATCAGTAGTGAATGATGAAACTCTACATGCTTTTAATGAGTGCACTCTTCACCATTTCGTGCACAAACGAAACCAAACCTTCACCCAGACAGCGCCATTGAATCCTTAGTGCTCGAAAAAGTTCAGCGGCGGTCTTCCTTTCGCAATTCGCTAATTGCGAATGTGAACACTGAGCACTAAGCGTAATCGCAACCCTGTTTTTGCAATGGAATGGATTTTTTCGCACAATTCGAAAGAACACGGTGGAGATATCCTCACGCTGCATCAGCTCAACACATCGGACGTGAAAAGAAGTGAAATCCATGTCTGAATAAGGAACAAAGTAGTCAAACTAGAGCAGTCAAAAATGTGAGGCTCTTGCTCAATATGAGCTCTTCGTTGAGAAATGCGAGAGAAATTAATAGTCGCCACGGGTCTACTCAAGCAAGTCGCTGCGCACAAAGTCCCTCTGGGCTTTGTGCGGCTGATAATTACAAAGCATGAAGTGTAAAGCAAATTTAGCCCACAATCGTAAGCTCAATTAAAAGAATTTTTTGGTCTATCTGTTGCCATATCTCAAAGCATTTGCGAGTACCAATGGAACGAGTACCAGTGGAAGTGAACGCAGGTGCATTCGAAGCACATTTAGCACGGCAATGATGATGTTTCAAAACCTGCGAATTATTGTTTCATAACCCCATAAATAGTGACGACACAACACAAAAAACTTTGGTTATTCGCCAGTTCACATGCGCAAACTGCATTTGAAGGTCACTGATTAACGGCAGCGGCCAAATCAATCCGGGGCTCTGCGACCTACCTACAGATCTACCTGCTAGTATGTTTTAATGTATGTTGTTATGGTTAGCTGGATTTACTCATACATGGATATCGTTCCAATGACGGCATTAAGCTAGGCATCATACAGAATTCCTTATCAAACTATACATTGCATGGGATTCTCTGAAGTTCTTGAGTTTTCCGTATAAGCATACTCTTTAGTGCGCTTAATGGGGAAGAATGAAAAATTAGAGGGAGTAGGGTATTTCAATGGCATTACTGCTTCTAATGAACCTTTAGCAAGGTAAACGTAGTGCGCAGATATAATCCATTTGTTTGTATGTAATCAGTGTAAGGGATTCAATGTCTATAAGCCGAACAAGCAGGCTTAATAAAGTTGGCAATTCTGGCGTACTATCAGCGAGAAGCAGCGAGAGATTCCGCCTCCTGATTGAGCGCTTGTTTTCTTTCCCCTCAGATACATTTATTTGCGTCACTTTTACCAAATTCGAAACTGAAATACTTCTGATCTTTAAACTACATGAGTAGGAATTGCACGGATCATTAATGTGTAGGACTGTTCGATAAAGATGTTAGATAAGTATTCTAACATTTGCAACAGTTGGAAAAAAACTGCAAAAAATTTAGTGAGTGGAGCATGTTATGAGTACATAAAATGTGCAGATACCTGCCTACTAAAAAATATAGATATGGCCATAAAATACATATATTAGTGGATACCAAAAATACCAGAAACTATGCGAATATCTACCATAAAAGGTGAAAACTTGTCAGCTCATTGCGGATCTGTCCCACTCCTGTGATTGGAGAGGCCGTGCATGAGGTTATCATCACAAGTCTGTGGCTTTAAGCAAGCAACCCTCTAGCGCATAGTGCGATGTGTTAGACTGAATCTGTGATATTGTGCTTCGGAAATTTTCATTCTAATTGATCAATATATGCACATTACACTAGAATGAAGCAGTCGCATCGAATATGCCAGGCTAATATAAACCAATCACATTGTTGCTTCTCCATTATCGCCCTACTTCTAAACTAATCTCAATCGCTTTTCACGTTGAAAATCCATCTTTGATGTCTTATTTTAAAAGTCACTGCTTTTTGATCACATAAGAGAGTACTGATTGCAGTTCACTGGATTATGAATGCGAGTGCTAGAAAGGTTACAGAAACCAGCTACAGAGGATTAGGAACACAGTTGTTTTGCTCATGAAAAAAGCAGTGAGAGGCAGCGACTCATCTTGTAAGCACACAGTGCATAATTATGCTGTCGATAGGTAGCGTGCAGCATAACAAATCTCTTTTTCCTTTCTATAGAATTTCTCAGTAAATTTCTTCACCAAGATTCCTTTTTGTCCGACGATAGTATACCGCAGTATAGCACTGGAAGCATGTATTAATGGACTGCTTCTGTTATCGACAACGATTCCAGGAAACAGCAAGTCACAAGTAGCCAATTTTTGGAGGGGGATGGAGGAGGAAGGCGTTGGACACGAGGAGAACGAGACGCTATGATTATGGAGGAATTAAATTTTCCACTGCGTTAGAGTGTAGACCCTTCCCGTTTTCGAAAGCGCAGCTGTAATTGCTTTCTTGATCACGAAATATGCCCCTCATAGTTCGAAGAACAATAACATCTTGCTAGAGCTAAGTGCAGCCCCCTACAAATAAAAAGCTGCAGAGTTTGGCAGCAGAGGTCGTAGATGGTACCATCACTTCGTAATGGAGCTTTATTGACTGCGCTTGTTGAAATCGGTTCCCTTCTTCGTTTTCAAATTTCGATTTCTTAAACACGATATCAAGTGAACAAGCAAGTAAAACATGGATCAAACTTCCGACTGCTAAGCAGAACCCGAAAAGGTCAAGGATCCGATCTCTGGTGGAGAAGCTTAGCACAATGAGCACCCCCCCCCCCCCCCCCCCC
>JAARMF010001510.1:18721-32184 GCA_022844705.1 Toxascaris leonina
GAAGCGCATCAATGCGAGTCACGGATCAAAAGTGCACGAATTATTGAAAAGGGCATGATGCTCTGCCATCTAAAGAAAATCACGCCGCATTTTCAGCACTTCCATCTCTCCTTCAAGCCAAGAGTCGCAAACCTCAGCCAAAGGACGTTCTCTTGAGGTGTACTGAATTGGCACCTGAACTAGCATAAAGGTTCGCCACATGCACAATTCTCTGCCACATCGATTAGAAGAGGGACAAAATGTACGAGTTATCAGCAACGAAATATTTGCCGGGATTGCTGCGCTATTCCGAAATATTTGTCAGCACTTTTCGGGTAGTTCTGCCAACATCAGAATGGAAATGCTGAAACGCTCGAACGTGCTAAAAGTCAGTTCACCGAACCTGTGAGTGCAGAAACGGATTGAGTAAATTTCTTTGTATCACTTCACCTTCAGTAACCGACCTGTCAGCTTGAGTAGTGTGATAAGCAGATGTACACGAAGCACGTAAGTAACAAGAAGCATATCGTTGGTAGAATATTCCCTTACGATATATCCCATCATTCCCATTTTTCCGTCATTTTTTGTAATCTGATTATGAGGCGCACCAACTGATACAAATAGCAGCAATATAACAATGTGCTTGCACAACAGCTGCTTACAATTCGTAAATCGCACATGTAAATAAGCCAGACATTATCAGATGAATTCATCCTATTTTTTGTATTCAAATAAGCGCACGGTCTTTTCGTTGCTCATCGATTTCAACTGCTTAGGGAAGTTTATGAGAAAGAAATTTCACAACGCCCGTTTACGATTGAACCTAGCAGAGAAATGTAGCTTTGTTCCAGAAGCTCGGGCATAGCACCGCATTCGATGAACACACTGCGTTTTACGCATCAAAGTGCACAGTTTCGGCATTTTACATGCCGTATATCTTTTAAGGCATTAGCTTTGACTGCGAAGGAACCACAGCCTCAGATGCACGAAAATTGACAGTGACCCGGTATTGAGAGATGTTGAGCTTATTTCAGCACGAAGGTGCGTTTTCTGTGAATTTCGCGGGCAACCTTTGCAAGCTTTCAAACCGTTGAGAAAACTCAGATGAATAATTGAGCAGGGTTAATGTAAACAATAGCAGTGCCCAATTGCTTAACGGGCGATGATCAATAAATCTGAAATTCATTCAAATCCCTCAAGGCTGAAAAAAATGTTGTTTCTAATCTTTGCCTCAATTCTTAGTGCTCACTGCATTTGCCGAAACGTGGAGCGATGAGCCGTGGAATTTTATTGCCGTTTACGAACAAAAAATGCAAGTGAAAATGTTTAATATAACGCCCGTATTGACTTCACTGGACGCGTGCAGAGGTAATGAAGCAGGTATTCCTTTGATCGCCGCACCTGCCGTCCAAACTTTCAAGTAGGAGCCAACGACAGATGGTGCACATACGAAATTTCAGACACTTTCGCTTCAGGGAAAGATACAATTGCTGTATTTTGAGGGCAAATATCTGGTGACATAACTATAGCTTCCCAAAGAACTATCACGCTTTCACATACACAGATGCGTTCCGATCGACAAAAAGTGTTGTTGACAATGACAATTCTAATAATTTCGAGGAAATAGAAAGATTGAAATGGGAAGCCAAAAGACCGATGCTCACATTTCATCACAGATGCACGCACGAACAACTCGCCCCAAGCAAAAATTTGCGATGGCTGGCTTCAAGTCGGAAGACAGCTCTCTGAACGCGTAATAGGCAGTTGTTGGCCTCGAAAAATGCTTCCAGCAGGAAAACGAAATAAAGTAGTTGTTATCCGAAGAAGAACGCACAAAGAAGAACAATTACATCAATTGAATCGGATCTTCCAAAACAAACTCGAACTTAGAAACTAAAGCTTTCCACAAGCAATTCGCCCAGCCGAGGTTTTCATGAAGAGATGAATTAGGGTGCATGTTAGGGGTTCTTCCTTTTTAAGGTTCCACATTTTCGCTTTGGGAGAATATTATAGCAATGATGTATCTAAATAATGAGTGCAGATACGACAGATCTACGTACTTGACCCGGATAAAGCGCAGTGTCGCACAGCTGTATCACACTGTAGAATGAACACTTAAGAAAAACTGCTGGAAGGACTTCTCAGTTAGCCGTATATTTGAGTGAAAGCAGAAGCAGCCAAACAGCTCTCAGATAATTTCAAGCGCCAATTTACAGTCAAAACCAAGCGAATGAAGGCTCCATGCACAAATAAATGAGAGTTCTTGTTAACGTCATATTTTAAAGTCCATCATACACTGGTCTCATCATCATTACGCCTACAACTGGCTTCATTAAAAATAAACACGCCATAATCTAGCTAAAATCTTGTGATGCTTTTAGAAACATTTGTAAGACCACTAAGGTCAAAAAGAGCGAGGATTTATTGGCTTCCACCTACAGTTGAAAACTGTCAAGAAAAATGTTCGTCGAAATTTTTATCACTGAATGAAGAAGAACAAACGAATGCATACTCAATTTTCCACTTAGATATGGCTCATTTAATATAAATCGCTCAGGAAGTAAGCGTTGAGCTCTACGCCGCATTGCGCTGCACTCTGCTATACGACACTCTCGAGTGCTGCCAACTTGAAGAGACACATGTTTTGCTAGACGAAATTCAATCCCGTACCTTCATAAGCCAGACTCAATCGTCACTTTAGCTCAACATTCCGCAAACAGCTTCTTTTCATCTCTTCAGAAAATGATCATTTCATCTAAAACTCGACAGCAGAGCATATGTCTAGGAAATTAACCCTCACAAAAACTATAGCTATTTAGGCAAAAAACGCAGTGTAACATCTATCTAGTCGAACCGATGCATTTAGAAACACTGCACCCACGTGGACAAAATCCTCATATGTAGGAAAATATTTTTGAAAAATTAGGGAATGATGTCATCTGTTGACGTCCATCGTTTGATAATCACTCATAAGTGAGTGCAGTCTCTCTTGCTTCCACTTGAACTGCGCTGTTATCCTTTGCTGCTTCGTTCACTGCAGCGACCAACTGATGGAGGTTTCATAGCAGTTTTATTCGAAACGTTCGCAATGTCAAAAGTGACAACGAATTCCCGCGTTGAACTCAATATTCTCAGATATCTGCTTCCTATAGATAAAGTGCATAACTGAGCATTTATTTATGGCAGTTGGTGGAACGTTGCTCCCATCATGTTCACCATTTTTAGACCTTCCGACACATTCGTTCCGCAAAACGCATTGCTTATAGTGCAACAATTGTGGCGTATCTTGCAAAAGAAAAGTAAACGAACGAAATATCGCAAGGAAGGAAAAAACAAAGAATTTCGCGCCGAAGAAATAATAGAGGTCAATTGAAACAGGAGTTTTCATGAGGGCTCTTACGACGCTTGCTATGGAGACGGCTGTCGAAAGGGAGCCTCGTCCTGTCCTTTTTCTTGGAGGAGATCCTGCGTTCCGTTTGCCCATAGGGTTCACATAAAATATCTCACCCATGAAAGAAATCTGGTTGGCAAAACATGAATGCAGACCGATCTCCACAAAAAAGCTGGGAAAGTCTCATGAACGCACATGAAGGTCATCACTTCCCGCCCCTTCTTACGAGTGAAAATTCTCGAAGGCAAAACATGGCCCTGATCAGGGCGCATCTCTCGCCGAATTCTCTGCTATTGTGGACAAACTGCTCAGTCCCTTAAGGAGTGGATATTCATACAGTAGACTGCAGAAAAACGACATCAGTGAGGTCACGACACGCTGTAATCTCCGATCCTCGCACATAGCTTCCAGATGTTGCCAGGAGAGAGCTACTATGCACACCTTGGTGGAAAATCTCAAGCATCATGAAAAACAGGCTCGCAGTCTAACCATACACCAGAGTTTAAGGAAGTGAAACGAAAAGCCTATCAGAGAAGATGAGGCGATATGCGATTTTGCAATATCGTTTGTCAATCTGTTCATTTCTAAAAACTGCGTGTAGGTAACCAACTATACGAAAACGTACTCACGTTTCAACAGCTCCATTCACTCTTGCAAACTTCCATAGCAGTTATTCCCCTTCTTCTCATGGTGAAGTTTTTTGCAAGCTTAACTGCCTCTGGTTATTTTCGAACCTAACGTTGTATCGCCTTGGCTGTTATTGTACAGCACAGCTTTATGATGTATATTAAGCAGGCAAATTGAGTGACTCGCTCTTGCTGAATTGAACACAAATGAACAAATGAGCACACAGACACATTTGGACGCAGTACCAATACGCTGCTACAATGTCATCCATGAAGGCAAACTTGCACTGCGCATCACAAACTTCGTTTACTTATTATTTCGCTGATAACGCTGCTCACTGTCTGATGCAAATCGATTTGAGCACTAAATTTCTAAATGTGCAAGGCAAGCAGCGACTTTTGCCATGTCGACCCGCTCACTTTAATACTACCTATTTGGCACATCGCTTCCCTAAGCGACATTGGAACTTGCTATCAGCTTCAACTCCGACTCCGCTAACAATCTTTCTCAAGTGCACAAAAATAAACTTCTCGCACACCTAGGTGTAAATTTTGCATGTATGCTCTGTCAGCAAAGGACGCACATGGCAGAGGCCTGCCTGCGTGCTGTTTCCGTTCAAACTACATTGTTTCGATCATAGCAATGTTCACAGGCCAATACTTGAGCACAATGAAGACCAAATCTCGAAACCTCCACCAACTTCTTATCCTGACTCGGCCGCTTTACGACATCCATCAAATTTAGCTTTCTTTTTAAGGGCTTCACATCCCTTGATTCCTCTGTTTACCCGTTTCCTCTGTGACAACGTTAGAAAAAAGCCTCTTTCTTTTAGAAACTTGCCAAAAAATCTGAACGTTCACGGCTTTCGGTTCAACAGAGCCATTGTTCATGGAACTTGGTCTTGCGAAGATGAGCAAACAGCAACAAACTCCTACCTCAGTACTCCAGAGTCGGCTCCGAGTGATATTTTTTACACTTGTACTTCGCTCAATACATTATTGTCAGCTGCCGTGTACAGCATTTCTCCATTTGTTTTTCATACAGATGTTCACAATTTCACATTTTCATTTCGTAATCCCCTCAAACAAAAATAAATCAACTGAGAGAATGTTGTTTTGGGGACATACACACCGCCAGAGAATGGAAAGGACTGCTCTACAGACTCCCAACATAGAGTGCAGCCCTCTACATTCTGCAACGCTGCTGAGTGCAGTCTGTCAGGGATAGCGAGGAACGTTGTCACTCATCAATCGAAGCATTAGGAAGGGAGCATCGGTACAACAGGGATTATGGGGACCGAAGGTAACCGGATGATCCCACTGAAACCATCGACCGTTTCACCACCAGTACGCATCTACGACATCGTAGTGCTCTGTAACATGTAGCAGCAAAATGACTCTTGGCTGCTCTGACAGTCAGATTTCGTTAGTGTCACTGACTGCCATCCTATCGCATTTGCGCTACTTTATCATCCATCCGCTTTTTCTTTGAAGAATGCAGTAATCAGGACGTTACCGCAACCACCTAATGGTATTGGAGTTCCAGTGCCTTCGAATAAAAATACAGCAGCTATTTGTTTCCCCCCGGAATGCAATCATGCGTCTCATTTCTGCACTCATATACATGCATCATTAAGCAGCAAAAGTGCAAGCGACTATGGTAATAAAGCAAGCCTACAAAATGAGCCTTTCCCAAGAAAAAGTTCCATTTCACGTACCTCACTTCTCCTGTGAGGGTGGGAAGTTTTTACCATTCTTATTACCGCACCGTCCTTTTTGAAATTTTCCATCGCGAGCCGCTAGAGTATAATTAGTGAGATATCGCTTGCATGCATCGTTATATGTCGATCTCTATCGAATGGTGAAGATATGAGAAATCTTGCTTTTCCGCGAACAGTTCACGCAACAAGCAATTGGCTGGGATATCTCACAACTAGAACACAGCATGAATGAGCTCATATCGATATCTGCCTCCGTCGAGAACAGCGTTGGCTCGATCGCTTTCTTGCTAGCAAGCAACAAATTTCATAAGCGTGAAATTTGTAATTATATGCGGCACAAAGAGGTGAAGGAAAATATGTTATTAAATATCTTTTTAGAAATGACAAGAAAGAAGAAAGGAGAAGCAGACAGCGCCATGAACTCAGTGATTCAACTGTTCGCTACCGATTGCTAGGCTCATATGCAAAAATTTATTTGAAAACACACATGCCACAGAATCATCAGGATAAAAAATTCAGCGTTTCAGTTCGTCCCGAATTTGCATGAATGCTTCCATTTTGAAAAAGCGTAATGCGTGCGTACTATGCAAACAAATCGCCTTTTTCTTCTCGCGCTTTGATTGAATCATAAAAGGGTGACAGTTGGATGCACAGAGAATTTCTCAGGAAACGTTTTTAAGTGATGAAAAAGTAGAGCAAAAATTTACTCGCATTTTTGCGTCGCAAGTTGTGAATATAGTCGAAGTCTTAAGTTCTTGGAAACTACTTTTCGTACTATTCGAATAATAAATTATTACTGCAGCTTCGTCCAGCAGTTATGAACGTTGCGAGAGCGAATGCATCTTGTTGAAGCAAATCGCACTAAACGGTGATGGAATTCGTGCTGGGAAAAGTGAACAATGGTGTAGAGAGCTCCGTGGCATTTGGTTTGCGGTTGCAAGAAGAAAAGCTCACGCAACCGCAAATTCACGTCAATGATGTATATCTCGAACGCCATCACGCTACCGCATGGCGCGGCAATAGCTTTGCGTCCACCGCCTTGAATTGATAGTGCGAGGATATAAAAACAACGCGGATATGAGCTTTGAGCTGGGCACGACATTCTACATTACGCCTCATTGAAATTCACAAAAGAAAGGTGTAACACCGATGTTTCTTGTTTCGTGCAAACTGCAAATGTTCTAATCGTTTATACGTATTTTATTTTTGGTGTTCGAAAGTGCGGCTGCCTGACACTTTGCTTCATTTCCTTTACATGTCCTTCGTTGACAATTAAGTTGCGGTGTGCGGTGGGTGCGATCGTAACATAAGAGAAAATGAATGCTCTCAAATCGATCACGATTCCAGCTATTCACTTTTATTGCATCTTGCCATGTGGCGTCGTGCCAGCACTTTCGATAAAATGCGATCCAAAAAACACTCATTTTGGTCAAGGGGAAAAAGTGAGCATCCGTTGAGTGTCAAAGGTATACTTTGTTGATCACCATTTGCACACTATTAATTAAACAAGGTATTCTCAAAGAAACGCATATGAACACGCAATTCGTGGACTGCAAGGGGTGAGAAATAGTTGCAAAGCACAGCGGCTTTCAATCGCCTCTATGAAAGCCTTTTGTGGATAGTTAGAACAAAAACGCCTAGCTTGCTCCCACCTTCCTCCAATCCCTTTGCCTGTTGCGACGAAGACCGGTCCTTAGACTCTTCCGTTATAGTCTTTTACTTACTAACCCCAAATCGCTGTCCTGCAATGTCTTCAGACATATTCGGCCTCCAGACATATTGAATGCTATTCTAAAGATCACTTCGAAGCCTTGCTAAGTTGGCGCTCTGGCATTATGACTGAACAAATATCATCAGCAGTTTTTCAATTTCGAAACCTTAGGTTTGGTGCTGAAAGTGCCGTGCGGCGTAATGATTGGTTCCGAATGTGCGCTGTACAACAAAAGAAGCAGAATTATTCGAATAAAAGAAAAGAACGAAAATAAACGTTGCCGAACAGGGTTATTTTGCAGGCTTTATTTAAGAAAAAGAGAAAAAGATGGCTTTGATTTCTTGCGAAGTGAGCAAATTTTCACTTAGATACATGCTGAAGGATCAGTACCTTATGGCAATAAGGGCAAACAGAAATGCATTGTCACATGGAGGACTGCAAATACATCGCACCTTCACCTATATTGAATCACGTCAATTCACCAATTTTGCAGAGATAAAATGAAAAAAATTTTACAACCACAATACATTTTCTATGAAGGAAATATTTTATGAGTGTATTGGAGGAGGGTTGAAACCTATAAAATGCATGTAGCACCCACTTGACTGTTCATTTTAGTTCAAACAGGCAGGTTTGCGGTATATCTCCACTAGCAACGTCGAGAAAAATTCCACACAACCGAAGTTCGCAATCGTATTCATAAGCTTGCTGGCAGTTGCTTCTTTGTTCGAGAAGAGTGATTGCAGCCAGTAAATATGACACTGCAAAAACATAGTCGACTGTATGATGCAGAAAAATGAAGTCTGCGCTTTCCATCCGCATCTTCAGCTGCCCTTTCGTTTAAAAGTGTCCGGAAAGGACACCAACATAATCAATCGTTATGCTTGGAACACATATAATGCAAATAAATAAAGCCCGTCTGCGTTGAGAAATCAATATTCAAGTGGCGGACTATTTATCGAATATTGCACTACAAAATCGTCACTTCAAACGGCAGCAACGGTACATTAATTAGCACTCAAAGATCTCTTCGCAACCTTCTAGGCAAAGATGGTGACAGATAGGTTTGACGCGAATATCTCTTGTTGCTTCTAAGATCGGCTAAGAAGCAGTGGTATATGTCGCTGGAAGCGACTAAACGACGACATTCTTTTGAAGTGCTGTATAGAAAGCAACGCAGCAAGGCACCTAAACATGAATCATACCGTCTCAACTGTTACTATTCAGGAAAAGAAAAACCCGTAGTCGAAATGAAACATTTAGTAAATGAGAACTTTGTGTTGACAAAGACGGATACGGTGAAAAGGAACAGGGTTACTTGCTCGGCTTTGCTTGCTAGAACCACCTAGTTCTCCCTCATGCAAAGCACTGGCTTCTCACGCAGGTATTCGGTAAAAATATAACACTCGATAGATGGAACAGCAGCAGGCAGGCATGAAAACTCTGGGGCAACGAACGCTATATGCTAAGATCACACCTGCTTCACCCTCCTCTTCTTTCTCGTTTCACGCTGCTCATACTGTATACCACAAAGGTATTTGTTTGCTGGATTGACCCCTCTTGACGACTCAGACAGGACCTAAGAGCAAATCCTAAGTACTGGGGATCGTATAGAGACATATGTACGCACCGGACGAAAGGAGGTTATTCGAACTTGAAATGTGTATTCTAGCAGTATCGCGAATGAATACGGTTGCATTGTTCGCCCATCTCAGCTGCTAGCAAAGGAGGTGACGGGAAATCATTCGGAATACGCGATGCAAAAGTTCACAAGCTATCAGCTGTACTGAACGTTTGAAGCTCTCATAGATCACATTTTGAGCAACGGAATTCGACGTCTTGAAACATCACGAAATCTTAAGCGAGGGCAAAGTGACGGCCAAAATGTATGAAACGCAACGTGAGGAGGTTGGAAACTTTTGCTGAGACGGATAATGGAGGCAAAATTTTCAAATTTATTTGAGAAGGATTAGCGGTTGAATTTCGAGCGCCACGATTTTCTATTACTGAATGGTAGTGTTTTTTATTTGCTTCCATTAAGTTTCATAGATACGTTCAGGAAAATGCTTCCACATTGTTCAGAATCGGCAACCCGATAAGAATTTTCTCACAAAACTATTTTTTTTCACTTCCAAAGCACAGCTGAAATTGCGAAATGAATGAGTATCAGTGCACGATCGCTGTCAAACTGTCACTACTTTTTTACCATTAAAACCACAACAAATTCGTCTAAATCACAGATATTACAGCATATCCTTCCGATTTTTAGTGTTTAGTCAAATGCCGAGAAGAAATCGTTTCCTGAATAGGAAACAAGCCTCGCAGCCTATAGTTACTCGACCTTGTTTGCTTTCGTCCGAGACAAGATTTCGTAATAGGAAGGAGGCCGAATAAGTTGGAAACGTCGGCTAATGCTTTTCGCCGATAATTTTTGGAAAAATGTAATTGCCTAGTAGCAACACTGAAATTTATGAAAGCGATGTCAAGGATGGATTATTTGGGTGCGGTATCAACCATGCAAAAGGCATATTCAATTTATTTTTTTCGTTTGGGGAAAGGACTGCGTAGGAGCCACTCAACCTCGAGCAGTCAGCAAACAAAATAGCAAGCGGGATATGGCTCATTTGCGTTCCTTAAATACTTGGAAATAGGTTATGACATGATTAATCGAGAAGTGTTCCAAACATACTGTTGAAAATTTCAGCGCTCACTATCTGCATTTCGCATGAGACGAAGTGCCTACAGTAGGAAGAACAGCAGATATGAAAAGAGATTATTCTATACCCCTGCGGCCTATCTTTCGCACACAGTGCTTACTTATACTGCATTAGGTGTATGGTGACGCTTCATGATAGCCTGCCGATTGACTGATCATTCGTTTGCTCGCGCCCGCTAATAATGTCATCCTCAACGCTTTCTTACACACAGCGAGGGGAAAACTAGAACTCAATGTTGGCAGCGGCGAAGCAGAAGTGGCGATCCAATTCCTGCGAACTGATGATTCACCGGTTAAGTAGCGTGACAGTACTCACATGGTGAATTCCAGTGTGCACTTTAATATATCAGGGCATGGAAACCGTGGTCGTTAGATCTCTGTTCGCTGGATGCGGTTTTGAGCAGGATTTCCTCACTTCCCCTTCCACCTCCTTCAACTATTATGGACGCTCCTAAACGATATGGCGCGCTTCTAACGACCATTGCTTTGTAGAAGGGGAAGAGGTTGGGTGGCAGGGAGAAGTAGGATGACGGAACGTTGTCATTCTTCTGCGACTGCAACTTACTCTGCTGACGACAATGTGGGATGAGATCGTCAACTGTCCCACGGCGGTTATCGCTCATTGGGAGGAATTTGGAAGTGGTGCGCTTCGAACTTTTCATTTCCTCTCATCAACTTCCCTTCGCATGCGATTACACTGACTTTCTGAGATATTCAAATACCGAATTATACATCAAGTAAACGAGCGATGGAGAAATTACTACCTGTGCTCGAAATGGTCTAGAATATTGGAACACAAAATTATGTCTCAGTCACCGCGTCATCTGTGACAAGAAGAGCCAAATTATGGGGCCCCATCTTTTGACTTTGTGGAGTCAGTAACAAGGAATGAGAGAGCTACTACGTTTAGGAGGGTATGCATAAAAACAAAGGTTATGAGGAACCAATCATTTATCTGTAGCACACTGAGATGCACCACTGACATTTTCGATCTCAGACAGTACTCAAGAGCATGATGCACTGTTGTCGAAGCTAACGCTGCAATAGCGCCGCTTCAAGAGGACGAAAGAAGGCGCGAGGCTGGCCAGCTGAGCGAGCGGCTACGAGTCCGCGAAGACGCCGCGAATGATTTCGATGCAAAAAAAAGCTCCCATGACGGAGCGAAAGTCACAACACCTCGCGACAACAATGAAAGAGCATCTCAAGAGATGGGGAAGAAAAGATCAAGGAATCTCAAGCGGCTTTTCCTAGACTCCAACTATCATCAGACGATGGACGGTCTGACAAAAACCATCGTAAAATGGCGGCGCTACGACAGATCTTTAGTCTTCCCTACGGATAGCACCCGGCGGCTCCCCTCGACGTACCCTCTGTGGTCTTCCCGGTTCATTCCCTCGGCTCTTCCCTTGATTCTTCCCATTGGCTCCTCTGGACGGGTCTCCTCCCTGAACCCCTCTGAGCGTTCCCAGTAAATGGTTCGCTCGATCCTTCCCGCCTGATCTCTTTCGCCCATCCTCGACTCTCGATAGTTGTCGGCTCCCTTCTCCGGTCAACCCCACTGACCCCTCGAGTAACGGCGCTGTCGCCTCACTCATCTGATTCTTATTGTATTCCTGTTTGTTGTATTTGCCCACAAACGTTATTTCTACTCTCTGAAGCTGTCTACCGACAAATACGAGTCTTGGAGGGAACAGTCCCAATTCCCAAACTGATAAACTCCTCTTCAAGCTTTGCACAGTTGTTAAAAAGTTGCTACTCCAAGTGAAAATGACATAGAATACAGTGCAACAAGTTGTAAGAAGCTGACCTTCCATATTCAACAGCTAAAGGGTTGTGTAGACATTGTTCTTATTCCCAACTAGTGGATATCTTTGCAAATTTCGGCGCAGCAGTTCGCAATATGCCAGGTGTGATATTACAAAGTTACTACACTAGCTGGGAGGAGTTCAGAATGCTGAGCGAGAAAGTTGGACAGAAGAAGCAATCATACACGTTCAACAGCGCCAGAATGTCTTCCGCAACGGTGTAATCAGCTGAGCTGTGCAACGAATTCTCCATTGCGAGAAAATATACGGTGCTGCTTAGAAGCAGTGGCATTCGGTGATATCTTTAAACAGTTTCGAAAATTTGTTTCCTGTCTGATCTAGTCCAATCCAGCCTGATCTTGCATGATCTTGTTTCGTTTGAATTTTGCTGAATGCCTAATAAAAGCCAAACATTGTATGTTATTATCTCTGCAGCTACGTGATCCACGTTAGGTGAGTCGCGAGGTCAAGAGACTGAATAAAGTCGAAAAGTGGAAATTGGACCGCTCAAAAATATAACTCATTGGACTTTTATTCAACCATAAGTGACAAATATACCGCAGGGTAATATGAACGGCATGTTTCAAAAAGTGTTTGACAAACAGCGCGTAGACAATTGTTAATCGCAGAAATCCAATTAAGCGACGATATTATAAGGAGTAGGAGCTTTCAGTCGAAATGTGATTGCATGAAGAGCCCGGGAAGCAAAAAAGGAGCAACGAAAACTGTATTTGAAATTAAGGCCACCAAATTTCGGTGCCACTGATAGTGGGAACACTAATGGGGCAGGTCGTAGTTGTATCAGAGTAGTTGTTGTTAACACTGCAACAGTAGTCTTAGTAGTAGCAGAAGCAGCACCGGTTGTGATAGTGGCGCCTGTGGCTTTGGTAGAGGTAACAGTAGTTGCAGTGCGGTAGTAGTCATTGTTATAGTCATTTTTACAGTTTTTATAACAGTTATATTAATAGTAGCAATACTGATAGCTGCGATAACCTCTGTTATTTGAACGAAGGATGCAAAATGAGTAAATCTAAGCACCGTGCACAGTTTTTCAGCAACAAAGAAGTTCAAGATGTGGTTTTACGCTTCAGGCCCGTTTTTTCTTGCCAAATTTTTAGTTTTACCCTCACTATTTAGAAAGCTATGAGGTACAGATGCTCCCAATATATGGAAAGAGGACGATATTTAGTCATCTATTTCCCACTCCCCCTCCCCCCCCCCCTTCCCACCAGCGCCGACCCTTCTGGATTATTTTTCGCCTGAAAAAGAAGACGAGCCTAAGCGCATACAGCGTCTGCCGTGTGAATTGTAACTAAATCTTAGCAACATTGGACGACGACAAGTATCTACTAACCGGAGATAGGAAAGCTGTAAATCGTTCTTGCAACATGAAGAGTTTGAATACACCACCCTGAGGTTCAATGTGAGACGCACTTTCTGCAGCCATATTCAAGTGAATGAGATGCCAAACACGAATACGTGTCCTCTTCCATGCAAGCATACCCCCCCCCCCC
>JAARMF010001511.1:0-36719 GCA_022844705.1 Toxascaris leonina
GCGCATAATACTAATAATATGTATATATAAAAGATACTGAGAGGTGATTTAAGTATGAAGATTTGAGCAATGATTTGTGTGTTTTCAGTATTGTAGCAACGCTCATTTTGTGCTTATCCATGCACCTTTCGGGTTATTACTGAAGCAAGCCGAGAATCTGTGTGTGAAGATGCCAGTGCAGCAGAGTGATGTTAAGGTAACATGTTGACTGTTTATGGCGTATTGCTTTCCCCTGTTCTTCGCTGTTGATGAGGACAACGGCGGACAGCGTAAAATATTATGATGACTTTATCTATCCCTTCGACTGTTTGTTCCAAATCGAGATTCTCTGTGCCCACTGACGGAAAGTTTTATGGTGTGAATACGTAGGCCAATTGTGGGCCCTGAGCTGGCGCCTTACTTTCCTGCCAGTGTATGCCTTTCGAACGCCTCTGCTATATATTCTATCAAAATTTCCGCCTTATGGCACTGCAATGTTCGATTCGTGACAAAGGTGCAGAAGTTTATACTGGAGGTCACGGGTGGCTTTTAACTAGGAACAGGACATTTCTTATAATCTTACAAAAGTACATGTCATTCTCTCACAGTATTGAACCGTTTAAAGAGAACAGCAGTGGTGCTTGCTGCTGTTGTGTTGCTGTATGGAATTTATAGCGAAGTCTTCCCTTCTGATACGTAGCATATAGTATTTTCTTCAATCTTCTAGTGAAAATGAGTGCATGGAGTTGAGCAATCTGCTTCATTCTCGCGACTGCTGATGTGTTGCTGGCCATATCAGATGATGTCAACCCTGTGCTGAAACAGCATCATATAACCGTAAAGTAGCACAAGATGGATGTGGGTGAAAGTGATGCACAGCTGAAAAATAAGTGACGGAGAAGGGGTAACGATTGTGTGAACGCTTTTGAAGTGGCGGTTTTGGAAGCTTAAACAGCGTCATTACTGAGCTGAAAGGTGGGACGGGAGAATTTCAGCTGCGGTTTCACAGGTTTCATGGATGCGAAGGAAAGGAACGAGAGCAGGACATGTGAAAGCTCAGCACGAATTTTCATCTAGTCTAATTGCAGTGAAAATGTTCTGAGTGAGAAATATTCTAGGAGAGGACGATCATCGATGGTGTGTTGGACAAGTTCCTAAATAAGTTTCCTTTCTTTACCTTCAGCGAGGCAACGAACGAACGATTGAAAGAACCGAACTATTTCACAGCACCCTTCATTACAGATCATTTGGAATGGTGAGCATCTTCTGGTGTCGCTTTAGTCACTTAACAAGTTTTTGTTTGCTGATTCTGGGAACATGTTGTGAGCAGAACGCTCGTTGAATTTTGCTCCATTCTCCTTTAGTTTCCACATATTTCTTGCTGAAGACAATTTGTGACTTTCGCCGTGGAAAAAAAAAAGTGCAGCGTCGCTTTTTAATTTATCGGTAATATATGAGCACCGCATCTTTTCCGCTCTCGTTTCTTGATCTCGTATTGGCCATCTTCGCTTCACCTGTGTTGTTAAATCATAACATTGTTTCAGTTACGTAGGAAGCGATGACCCAAATAGTTTCTTTGAAACTTCGGAGAGAAGTCGGATGGTCTATGACCTGTTGTTGCGAACGAGGTACGACTCAGAAGAAATTGAGAAGTATCGGGTGGGCATTGAGAGGCTGCTGAAGAATGGCACCTATACTGCTGCTTATCCACTGCATGAGGTAAATGATTTCTGTTTCGCCGTTCAATTTCAGGCGTGTCAGTGCTGACTAGAAGTTAGCACTCTATCAGTCAAACGAATCAGTTATCAGTGGACAAAAGAACTTGGGGTCTTCTCTAGTGAGTGCCAGAGGAGCAGCTAATCGAATTTTGAATGCGAAACGTTGTTGAAATTAGTTGGTTAGATTGTTCTGTTGAATGGCTCCATCGAAGTTGAGCACAAGACTATAAAGACCGAATATTCCGATGCAGCTGCTTCTCGACTTGATATTTCGCTTTTTTCATTGCGTGCCCATAAATTGATTTTATTATTAAGGCTCTGTTTTCTAAAATGGTTTGATCATTAGGGCTTGGGACATTTTTATATGCTGTATAGGGTTGAATGATGATCTCAGCAACAATATGATTGCTATTCGGAAGATTGTGGGCCTTCTGCTGAGGCGTAGATGCGAATGTTGGCACCCGTTTTAAATTGAATGTTGACCGTCGGAAAAGATTCAGAAAGGGGTGGAGGGCTGCAATGCAGAGTCGATGCTTCTGTTGAAGGTTTCAGGTTTATTTTGAGAATAACACCATGATTCTGTTTTTTCATTCTCAAATTCTTTGGTTGGGCAGAGAAATAAAATTTCTTGCAGCCATGTGAGGAACCGAAGTACGACGTGTATCGATGCAGCAACCGTGAAATGCTCTATTGGAATTGGTGTCGTTACAACAATTTCTACAAGTACCAGCCACTCTCGTTGATAAGGTTTATTTGGCTTGTTCACAGACAATCTTATCGATTAGAATCCATCGCCGAATGTATGGAAAGAAATACAGAATCATTCTTTAAGTCGAAATTTTCATCTTAGAGGTGGAGGAGCAGAGAGCGAGATGTTAACCTGCTTATCAAAAATGGATAAGGTGTGTTGTTGGCTCTCAGCAACCAATTCCGAGGATCACATAAAAAACTGTTGCTCATGGAAATTGTTTGCGTCAAAAGTGCACCCGAAATATCTTCAAATGTTCTTTTGCCGAGAAGCTGAAACCTCGAGTAACCGCACTTCCTTCCTCTTTGCATTGTACACTCGCCTCGTTTACTAATTGTGGATGCTTGAAAAATGTTTTTTATGTACTCATAGTCTTTCGCATCCCTTTTGTTTCATGTTCTGTCTGGTCGCTCGTTTACATCTTTATGCCTCATAAGTTTTGCTCTAGTTGAAGTTCGAGACGTCATTCACTTTGATTTCGTTCTTTGATTGTTTAACACATCTCACTGACGTAGTCCAAGACGAAGAGACTGCAGAATTATATTGTTTCTTCCTTGACATAGAAATTGAAACTATTACTGGGCTTTGAAGGTGCTCGAAATCCTTCATCAATAACACCTTAGGATTAACGAAAACGATATTCTGTTGTCTTGCCTTTTTTGGTACACCACAATTACTTGCACACGATTTCAATGTTTAGAAACGAGGAAGAAAGTTTATTCGATTCCGATCTTTTATCAAATCTTCCTTCACGGAAAAAGTGGTATGAGTTCACTCAGACCGTGCATATGGCACAGATATTGCAGCTAGAATGCTCGAAATCTTGAGGATGAATGGCCGTGTGCATACATATCAAGCAGTAGGCCAAATCTTCAGCATAAACACAGTCCAGTCTGCAAGTTTCTCACTTTTCTTCACTCCAGTTCCCAATCATTTCCTCTCGTTGTCTTTCTGTCATATGTTGCATTCATCTTTGGAAAAGCTAACTGGCGCTTCGAGCAATAAACAGAAGTTTTTCAGGAAGTATTTCGGATCGAAGATAGGGATCTATTTTGCGTGGTTGGGATATTACACGAAGGTGCTGTTTCCAGCTTCAGTGGCAGGCGTCCTTTGCTTTTTGTTTGGTCTACTCACCTACTCGCAAGACATACCAAGGTTGCAATCTTTTTCTGTCTTCATTTTTGGTTGTTTTGTGACTTACTGCCAGATATATCTGTGATTGAAAGCCGTATCTTTACTGGTGAAGATGATACTCTTTTCTGGTGGAAGGGGTCTTAAGATGGAAAGACGGAACTAATCCCTACAGTCGAAATCGCTGATTTTTTATGTTTTGAGAGAAACTTCTAATTTGGGCTGCATAATTTCTTAGCTTCGACGTCGGCTGTTCTGTCACCTTTTAATGCCTTATCGTTGTGTCAGTAAGTTTTCTAGAGTGTCTCCCACAATTGGTCTCTACAGTCTCATTCCTAAACATCCTCTCCATGAAACAGATGGCAAGATGCAGAACGCGATGCGTTCGGATCTTTCTGTCACAGCACTTTTTTTTTGTCTGGATAGAGCAGTTTGGAATTTTTTTACCTCGTCGGAATTAGCTCATACGTGGGAGCATTTCCCTTTGTTATGGAGAATCATGAAAGTTAAAGTTGAAGCTCACTGAGGGAAATCTTGTGTAGTATATGAGGACGAACTGTTGGTCTCCACGTAATAACCCCTCCGTGCAGTGTGTTTGATTGCTGTCACCAAAAATGGCCCATCTCTTTTGACACCTCTTGATCGCTGGCAGCGGCAGTTTCTTAGCGCCGCGTGAGAGGAATATTTCTGCATCCAGACCATGGTTCATGTTGACAACGTTTTTAGTAACGACATTTGTGGAAGCGACGGCATCGGTGCAGTGGTAATGATGTGTCCCTCGTGCGACAGATACTGTGCATTCACACCCCTCAATGCGAGTTGCGTCTATTCGAAGGTTTTTGGCTTATACACTTCGTTATATTCGGCACATCGTAAATCGTTGACTAAGTCTTAGAAATGATATACTTCCTCGGCTTCTTGCTTACAAAAAACGCATGGTCAAGCTCATTATACTTTTTGTCTTTCGACGATAAGCGAGCCTTCTAGTGTTTTGTGTTTATGTGCGTTTCAACAGTTTACGTTGATGAAATGTTCGCTTTAGACTGAGCGCATATCCGAGCCCTATAGACCACATCGAGAGATGTTTCATCAAGCTCTAGAACACGTCGAATGTTCTTGAAAATTGCACGATTTGGCACATTAGAATGAACTAAGGCTGAGATGTGGAAATACAGAAATGTAGTTAATGGAACATGTGCTTCGGTTCGCTGTCTTGATGTTTATGTGAGCATGATAACGTCTCAGAATTAAAGGCCTCTTTACTAATATAGCGGGCATCTCTCTGTCCTAGCAAAGTTGTGGCTATTTCCACCTGTAGCTCTTCCAACTTTAAACAGCAATGAACACAACGCTGGTAAAGCCAATTGCGGATATGGCGATAACGCATTTGTTTCCAGTTATTTTGAAGTTATGAATATCTTCAGCAATACAGGGATCGCATCCTCGAGGTTCTTTTCTAAGGTAGTGGATTTTGTTGATCTGAATACCTAGGCAAGTGTCATTTTGTATATCGATAAGAACTGTACACGGTTTTCTGAACTAAGAACTATAAACTATACACTGGAGCTAATTCATTACCTCATGAAGTCAATAAATTCTCTTTATCCGGGCAGCAATGTAATCCAGAGGCACACCGTAATATTTTATATGGCTGGATAACCTGTCATAGCAGGTTAGCGCTATTCATTAGTGACTTTATTGGCAGATGTTAAAGTATCGTATTACGCAGCGAACAGAGAGGTCGCTCGCTCGCTTTTTTTTTTACAAAATATGCCCAAAGACTTTACTCAGAATTGCGGTTTCATTTAGCAAATGCGTCCAACCTACAGGTTATTCTTTTGAGCAAATGACATGAAAAGTAATTGTTCACTTTTAATATGTTCCTTTTTTTGAACAAGGACCGCCACTGCCGTGCTGAAGAGACAATGTGTTTAAATGTTTTTCGCAGAAGAGTGCCGCATGCGCAACTGCAAAAATGGAGGTATAAAATGCAAATAAAATTGCATTAATTTGTTCATTGGCTTCGGTATTGGCCTTATCAGTTCGTGTGCGCATCCCTGCGCTCTTATTTTTAATAGCGTTCCGTCCACTCGTTGTGACAATAAACCATCTAATCTTCGCAGTATCATTCACATAAACGCATCAGTATCTTATTAGCACACGCTATCATCACGTGTCGTATCCATTGGTAAACGCTATCGCTGATGACCCAAACGTTCTCTTTCGCATCATTTCTTTCCTTAATTCCCGCACATCTTATTTTCTTTTTCTTTTGGTGATCAGCGATGTTGGCATGCACCATCACTGAGTTATTCCCTCTTATTTTCTGTAAACATTTTGCAAAGCTGAAGCACATTGGATGATGAAGTCGTTACACATATGAGATTCGGATTTGTGGGAAAGGTGTTGAAAAGATGCGGTCTGCTACCACAGATGATGGAGACGCTCAATTGCAGCTGAGTTATATTTTCGATAACAATGCGACGGTGCTGTTTGCTGCGTTGATGAGCATTGGAGCGACGCTTTTCTTGGAAGGATGGAAGAGGTATCATGCAGAGCTTGCCTGGAAATGGGGCCTTCTGGATTTTGAAGTTGATGAGGTGATTCTTCGAGTTTATTCATCTTTCTCTTTTTGTTTCTAACTTGTACATACATGGAGTAATTCTTCATATTAGGAAGAAACCGAGGGCGGAGGATGCGGAGGGAGAGGCGAGAGGAGGGAGTGGTAAGACAAGTGTCAGGGCGTATCCTACTGTCAAACTACCATACACAGAGGATGTCATTAATTACTATGCCTTTGCGCATAGTTTTGGGTCATAGTGTTAGCATAAATTCCTCGTTGCAAAGCCGATAGTACTGACGGCGACTGATGATGGTATTTTACTAGGGGACGGCCGATAGAACGTCATTGCGAGTGGATGTTTTTGAATTGCTTACCCTATCCTGCTGACGAAATAATCCTTCAATAGTCGTTTTGGTCGATAATGATCAATGATCAATAACGATGAACAACAATCAAATCAATAATAAACAAGGTAGTTGAAATTATTTTATTCATATTTTCGACTAGTGCCATCGCTACCAAGAAAGGCACAGCCTGCCACCTTTGAATAGGTGCCATCTTGAAAGATAAACAGTCCATTTGCTCAACCAGTCTTTTTTTGATCGAATGTTCATTCAACTTTATGGAGAGCGGATTATTCATAGTGCGAAACAGCGATCGGTAAGTGGTGATCATAATTGTGCCGTGCAACGTCGTCACGAGTAGCAGATCATTCTTTCATACTTCGCTGCTGCAGTGACGATTTTACTGATGTGCAGTTCTGCTTCACATCCTGAATTGAGCTGCATCCATTTGGCCGGAATTAAGTTGGAAACTAAAACGAACTTCAAAGGCTGCATCTTTCTTTCTGTCACATCAAAGGTGCTTGTATAAGTCACGGATGTAACAGTTGTTTAAGAGATATTATAAGAGAACTACTCACTCCGCTTTCAATCTTCGCACCTTTAGTCTCTGCTTTTCCCACACTCACCTTCCTTTCTTTCGAAATTAGAAGAGCAGCCCCGCCACTTCCAATTATTATGTTAGCCCAACTAGAGGCCCAAAAGTTGCTGATGCTGTGGATGCCTCCTTTAGCTAGAAGTTTCTGATTAGACGAGAGGAATGGACATGCTAAGTAATGTATATGAAGATCTTTTGTTCGCGTAGCGTTGCTATGCTGTTTTATAACAAAATAAGAATGAGGTCGTTGATATATATATTCGCGATATGAACAGGAGACTGTGCGGCCCGAATATCAACTTCGAGTGAAGGAGGCTCGTACCAAGAGGCTGAATCCGATTACGCAGGAAATGGAACCATATATGCCATTTAGACAGCGAATTCTTCGATTCTTTGCGTCTAGTGTTACCGTCCTTTTCTTTGTACGTTCTTTTTCACATTTCACAGAGCCCTGTTCTGAACGTTTCGTTTATCAGTCGGCTAAATTGTTGTATTTTTCAGGTTGATTCGTTGTCCTTTTCATTTAAATCACTATCAGCTGTGACTATTTTAGAGATTTTGTCAACAGCGATATCCAGCTAACTTGTGGATAAATGAGTGTTGGGAAAGTTGATGAAATATTTAAATGAGTATCCAGTTGGTTTGGTATATAATGGCCTTAGCAAAGTATGAAGATAAGTTTACATGGGAGCTCGCGTTTTCCTTCACTGGCAGCCGACCGAATACCCATCCATAGCAAACAAATGAAAGATTGGCTAGTTGAAAACAAAGGCACACGAGCACAATCATACGCACAACGTAGTTATCATTGCCAGATCGGTAGTCGAAGCTGCTTGGTTCCGCTTAAATTTACGGTTGATCACTCTTTTCCTTTGTTTACAGCTGCTCTTAGTGATGGCGTTTGTGGTCGGCGTAGTGGTCTATCGTATAGTGTTATTGCAAGTGCTGTATCGCGTCGACGGTATGAAGCAGTACGCCTCCATAGTGACATTCACAACTGCAGCAACACTCAATCTCATCGTTATCCTCGTTTTAAGCTATGTATGCACACCTCTTTCTTTCTTTTCTTTGGATATCCACACAGAAACGATATAAACAATTAGATAGAAGGAGCTAGAGAAGGCAAAAAATTTTGTGATTTTGCTCGATGATGTCGTGTTGCCGGCAAAAAATTAGATGGGAGATCTCCAGTCAAACTACTAAAGGATTACGTGTTCACAAGACACTGATATTCGCCGTGAATTGGGGGGAGTCCAGCTCACAGTGAAATGTGGCATTTATGATATGCCTCGTGGTCCACCATCAGTTCCACTGGCGTAGTGTTCCACTGGCGATCAGGTAACTCAAGACACCTTTCATGCATCACACCTCTAATCTTTCAGCTCTCTCAAGTGATTTCATCGCAGCTTTTTATTATCACAGTTGCATATGTGTCCATTCCTCATGTGCTGGATGCATATGTGCCCTGTGGGTACTGCTTCAGTAGTTCTCTAGACACAAAGTAGTTAGTATTTAGTACTGCGATCTTACATACGCGTTTGTATCTACGCAGCAGGTCATTTCAGAACAATATCGCTCTTTTTTTTTGCTGAGAAAATATTGAAATCATTTTATAATGCAATCTCTATATTGCTCATATACACCTAATTTGCATTCCTCTATGTTAGACGGATTTTAAATAAGCCATTTTTCGTCTTAAAATCCATTTCTTTTCTCATTTTACTTAAGTCTGACGAAGCGTTCCGCCTTCCGTCTTTATATGTGAATTTGTGTCATATATAGACTGGCAAGACTGAGGGGAGGTAAAATGAGGGACGCTCAACTGCGAAATTGCAGTTCAGAATCGGTTTGAGCATCTCGATCGCTGTCTGAAAGCATCTGTGACCATGATATGATAACTCGAACGACATATTCTGGAGCAATGTTCCCAGTGATATTCTCACACTTAACATTGTTCATTGAGAGACTCGTCCTAGTTTTTGTTCCAATGCAATGGACAGAGATTACATTGTTTCAAAATATTGCTCATTTTCGTTCCTTACAGAATGCCCACCCATCTCATTCAAAATGTATTCAGTGTAAATCACAGCACAATGAGCAAAGCGCATCAAATGTTTTTAGCGTGTGCAAATTGTTCACAAGTTTCCCAACAAAAAGGATTTCACATTTTCAGTATGTTAGAGCGTCGATGAAAACCGTGCAATTTGCAACACGTCGATGTGCACTAGGGTGCCTTTCTGACTGCGTGTATTGCCGCGGAGGCAGAAACGGGGTTCCGATGTTCTCACATTCGACACTGTTAATCACTGAGGTGATTGTTGAGGACAGCAAGATCCTGCAGACCCTTCCCCCTTCCCCTGCTATAGTGCGCGCACACACATCACAGCGTTGCCCATTCTCAAGTTCTTGGTCGGAGGTGCACTATATTATGTGCCACTGTTTTAGGGTATATTGAGGTGGCACTCATTTTGACCTGTTGCAATGAAATTATATATTTGGAGTGTTGATTGGTGTCACTGTAAGTTTTCAGTTTTATACATTTCTCGCATTGAAACTCACCGATTGGGAATGCCCACGAACGCAGACCGAGTTCGACAACAGTTACACATTCAAAGTGTATCTTTTCCAGTTCATCAACTACTATTCATCCATTTTTTACATCGCATTTATTAAGGGAAAGTAAGTTTTTACTTTGTTTTTTCAAAAATTTAAGTGGTAGCTGAACGAGTTCCTCGGCTCATCTGCTTTGTAATAGTTATTACGCAAAGTCATGCGCCACAGCACCACTACTATCTATGCTGTATAGCTACAGCCATCCTTTTAAGGCATAATACCTGCTAATTCACTGTGATTTACACAAAAGATGCTATATTCCTCACTTCCATAGTCTGCTTAACGCTGAGTCGATTGTGATGTTCAGTTAGTCTATCAAAGATACTTTCGTACTCGCTTCTGCCGTGGTGAATATGTTGTGTAATTTGCAAAGACGCATTTTCAGTACTTGCACACTTGAGATATGCTTTACGTTTTGCAAAAAAAAATTGATGTATAGTGGCGCTTTCTCAATGATTTTTCGATTTTTCCACGAGATGAATTGCAGCCCTCCTTTGATGTCCCTTCCCATTGTGCTGTTTATTTGTCAGCTGTTTTGCATCTCTTTTGGAATAGTGGAATTATGTTCTTCGGATTTCAGCATTTCGAGTGTACCTGGTCGACGTATATTGGGCCTGAGACCAGAAGAATGTGATCCAGCCGGCTGTATGGTAGAGTTGGTGATACAATTAGCGATAATTATGTGCGGCAAGCAGTTCTGGAATGCATTCATGGAAATTGCATGGCCGTATGCTCGTTTTATTTCGAATTTTCGCACTATTGGTTCATCTTCAAAGCGAAGTGTCAAAATAGGTGCTAGTAAGTGTAGACCCGACACTTCGCATGCAATGCTTCATTTGCCATACGTCAGTGTGTTCCTCTCTACCTTTACAGTGTTTGTAGTTGTCGCTTCCACTGTTTCGTATCCGATCGAATGTGCACATCCAAGTCCATCAGGTTACACACCAATCGGTAGTAAGTGCAGTTTTCTGATTGAATTCGGGGAGTCGAAGCCGGCTGAAAAGTTACCTGTCGACTCGACATGCCCGACTGTGTAGAAAAGGAGAAATTTTGTGTCAGTATGCGCGGAGCGGAGCTATAAGTCATTGGCAGTCTCACCGACGGTTGTCATACAATTTTTCAAATTTTCGCCTAGGATCATTCGTGGCAAGATCGGTTTTTGAAGGAAATTGCTGTGGACTTATGTAGAAACCCAACAGGTGCGTAAGGTATGAAGGTGAGTCGTTGAGTATACGTTGAGTATACCTTTATACTGCAACAGGTTGGTAAGGAATATGGTTCGTTCGTGGTGGATGGGCATGCCCGAAACAAAGCGGCAGAAAAGCGAACGGCTTCGGCGCGAGAAACGGCTCGAGATAGAGTGTTCGAAGGCGGAAGTGCCGCGATGGGAGCGTGACTACGTTCTGAATCCTGTCTACGAGCAGTTCCTTTTTGATGAATATCTTGAAATGGGTATGTTGTCATAGTGCTGCTCATGAACAGGGCAACGTTTGCTGTTTCGTAATGCAGCAGTTTTAGGTTGAAGTTCCAGAACGAGAAGGTTGCTAAGCGGTGAAATGAGCTGAAATATTTTTCTTTTCTCTTGAAGAATTTTTTCTTTTTCTGCTCATTCCAAACCAATAAATCAGTTGGATGGGGACTGCGAGTTATTCATGAAAAGGTATGGCCCATAAGTGTTTTTTGTGCTTTAAATGATTACAGTGGAGTTCTGTCACGTCTTGTAGCATAAAAAACCATTCGATATTGATGAAGAACAATATCAATGAACTTAACATTTGAAGTTGCGTTTCGTGATTCGTTGATTTGGCATCGTAAATGAGGAGAAATAACTGTCTGTTTCATTTCACGTCTCTGACTTTTGCAAAAATCCGATAGAACAGCATTCGAATGTTCGAGTAGAGTGTCTGCATTGGTTAAGACATATATCGTATCAGCGACAGAGACGGGAGCTGGAAAGCGTATAGGTGGTGTTGATAGATGGCTGTTCATTGATCTGCTCATTTGTGCACGTAAAGTCCGGAGAGGAGATGGAAGCTGTGCGCTTTATGGAGAAAGCGACCTCATGATTACGTCTCTTTGCACGAGATGTGATGAGCCGTATCCTCCTTCTCCAGAATTTTGCCACAGTGATGTTATCTTCGCCGAAACACGGGGGGCGGTTGTTGCCTAACTGCCTAACTAGCGGGATGTGCCGAAATCTTCTCCGGGCTGAAGAAATTTCCAGACTGGGAAACAGTGCTTCATGTGATGGAACATACCTGTTCCACGGCCATAATTGACAATTTTTTTGTGAAGGGGGGAGGGATTCTTGGCAGCTGGCACAGGTTGAAGATATTCCTGTCTCCTCTTTATCTTTGTTAGTGCTATGATGGGTGATTATTTCTTGATATTTCAGTAATTCAGTTTGGCTTCGTAACACTTTTTGTGTCCGCATTCCCACTAGCACCATTGTTCGCTCTTCTGAATAACATTATGGAAATCCGCTTGGATGCCTACAAATTCCTTATAACAACAAGACGTCCACTGCCACAGCGAGCCAAGGATATTGGCATTTGGCTGCCCATTTTGGATGGTATAAGCAAAGCAGCGGTCCTCATCAACGTTAGTTGATCTTTCTTGAAGGTCTGTAACAGTTAATCCAGCATTGGTCTCACGCAGCTAGTGCTTCATGAGTTGCTCTCTTGCAGTTAAATTTGCATTCTCATGCGCTCAATGACACAATAAAAGCAACAAAATGGACTTTTTTTAAACAAATATTTCTCTGTTATTGTGCGACGTTTGTGCTGTGCATGTGTAAGCCTCAGACCACCCACTGGCACTATGGGTTAGCAGTGTTACGGCGGTAATAGCTGCAAATCAGTATCTCGATAGCGATATATAGTTTGAACAGTTGGCTGACAGACAAGAGGCATATATTTGTTGACCATGGCAGTGTATTTTTGATTAGTCGTTTAGATGCCGTAAGCATAAGGGGGCATTAACGAGTTAAGGTGCCATATGCGTTTCATCATCGCCTCCTTGTGTGGTCTTTAAAGGAGTGAAGTTGCAGGCATTTGTGATCGCGTTCACAAGCGACTTTGTTCCCAAGTTCGTGTACCGCTGGGTGTATCATCACGAGGAACTATATGGATATGTGAACAACTCTCTTTCGATTTACGATGCGAGGGCGATGACGTCATGGAGCGATTTCAACCCCAACATCACGACCTGCAGGCACGATTTCAGGGTTTCACATGAAACTTTGATGTGTAGTGAGGAAAGTCATTTTCTCATGTGCTCTTTGTAGGTAACGGGTTCCTGCCGTCTTTAAGACTTGCATTCGTAGTTCCGTGTCTACAAACTGTTTGTAGCATCGATGTTTGCGCTGCATGTTACAAAGAGGTTGTAATAGTATTGCTTCTTTTCGTTCCGGAGGGTGTTTAGCTGCTATGGGTAAAAGCGATGCTTGCGACTTCAGATAAACCAATGGTGGGTTCATTCAGCCTTGTCGTGAACAGTTGTTGTGTTTTCGGAATATATGTGGCATCGGACAGTAACGCTTCGATCATTTAGGGAAGGGTACACACACCGATTGGGATATGTTATCATAGGTCATCTTCATTAAGTCGCTGTGCGTTTTTGAGAATGGATGGACAGGAAAATAGCCACTGTTTGTTCGACAGGGAAAACCGTTTTTGAATGTCGATGTCCTGTAGATGTACGGTTTTGGGATCGCACTGTCGTGTAGAAGTATTTTGCATAAGATTGACCATCTTATCGGAGTGGTACCTTGCAGCCCGGTTCAGTGACATCGAAGTTTGCAGAAACGTTGCTTGACGTTATGGCGTTCCGCTAAGAAATTGTTTGCCTTGTTTATCATTTCGAAGCTAGTTCTAATCTTCGACATGGAATTGCCAAATCTCGTACCACAGTTCAAACGACTTCTTTTCCGGAGTGCAGGTGCAGGCCAATGTAAATTCTCCGGTGAAAAGCTACAGAGTGTGTTGTAAGTCGTCACGTCGAGGTCTCAAACGGTCAGGTAGATGGTAGGTTTGTCAGGTTTCGCGACTACCGCAACCCGCCGTGCAGCGTGGTGTCGTCAGATGACTGTAGTATGGAGTACAGTGTTACGATGCAGTGGTGGATCGTTCTAGCGTTCCGATTGGCTTTCGTCCTTGTTTTTGAGGTGTTTTTTATTGCAATACCTTAATGAATATCTTTTGCGGTTTGATGTTGTGACGTGCTGCTACAAATATTTTTCCACAACTGGTGAACTTTTTAAGTTCACATGGTTGTTGATTATTTGAACTTGAATACACCACGGAGATAAAATGATTTTGTTTATTGTTTTTAAACAGATCCCGTGCATCCGCCCCGTTCACGTACGTGCACTTTTTTCTCAAAAATTTCGTCCCATCATTCATTCGTTTCTAACTCTTGTAATTTATGATTGTTTGCTTTGCGTTCATTCGCACATTTGGTTGATTGTATTTTGTGCATCCTTGTTTACTGATATCATGAATACAAATTTTGGGTTAAGTGATTTCATAGTATTATTGAGAGTTGTAGTGTTGTCAATTGAGCGATGCCCACATTGCAGCATGTAGTGTCAGCTGTGAAGGCGTTCGTCGCTTACATTATCCCTGATATGCCTTCGAAGATTTTCATTCAACTGCAACGCCAACGCTTTCTCGCTCGTCAGGCACGCCTGACCGATATGGGCAATGCAGCATCCGCTAGAAGCGGTGTCGATGGCAAGGACGCTCAGTCGAAAGGGTTGAGCTTCGTTTTTTCTGTGTTTCCGGGTTTTATAATTTCTTTCGAACATTTTTCCACTGAAGGATGTTTCCATCCTTTCTCTTCCGCAATCTGCTGCCTCTGTCTCGATTTCAGCATATTTTCTCGCTTAATCAGACATCGCTTGTTCATTTCCGGCCCAGAGGGTTCGTTTTGTTGCAAACGTTCACTGAATCGAATCAGACCTCCAGTCAACGCTCAGAAGCGAATCTCGAAAACCATCTAGCTCTCCCACGTATTGTTGGTATCATTTCGGGATAGCGAACTGAATTGTGGTGATGACTTTTTGTTCCAACGATAACACCAGTGTACCTATTCGGCAAAAGCTTTATAGGTCATCCTCGAACGTCAGATCTGTTAACATCTAAATGTGGAGATGCTGACAACGATGTTTTGGATAAATTTTAATCCATTTAACGGAATCGGGGTGCCTGCAACCAAAGAGTTGCTGCAAAAATTCATTAATAAGGGATCTGAACATGCTCGGAATGCCGACATTAAAAGTCTCATGTTATTGGCCCATCCACAGAGGTTTGCATTTATTTCCTTGAAGAGACTTACAGGCATCAGGATCTCTTCTGTGCACTCAGCTACTATGCGGGGCATGCACTCTTGCAAAAAAATATGCGTTTGCAATGTTTTGTTGCGCCATATGCGTTGTCACTTTGCAGCACAAATTTGGAAACTAATAGGGGGAACAGTCATTAAAAGTTTTAAAGCAGCTGTTCTTGCATTTTGGTATTCATTTGGAAACATGTAGTCGCAGAATGAAAAAGATTTGAGTGCTTTCTATCTTGCGGTAAACGTAGTCGTATGCTAAGCTAGGTTTTGTACAATCCTGAAAGATGCTGCGATCGCAAAGTGCTTGCTACAAAGAGGAGGGCTCAAGAAAGTGATATCAATCAGACACTTAATTTTACTACATAGAAAGAGTACTTTTTGAGAAGAACAGTATGGTTTCATTATGAGTCACCTCCCTTCCTTCTGCCGTCATCACTGCTTTGCTACCTCTCATTGCCTCAATGGCCTCAATCCTCATAAAGCCATGAGCAAAGTTTCGTTTCCTTTCTTACTACTTTCATTTTAACATAGATCCCTTTCTGACTTGTTGTCGTACAACAGAGACAAAGTTTATTTTCAGTCATGCGGCATCCTCGGACCGTGATGACGTCGCCTTTCAGCCGGGTTTATTCGATAAAAGTGACGAGAAAGTGCCGCATGAACTGCAGAAGGTAATGCGGAGTGACTTTCGCCGCAGGTCCACCTTAGCAAGTTCGAATGCCCCAAGTCTTGAAAGCTTCCAGTCATGTAGTGGTGGTGCCACCGATACTGACATGATTCCTGGATCTCTTTCTCCGAATGTGACTTCAGGTAAAGAACAGTTTCACGGTTTTAATTTTCCTGCCTAATTGTCAGGTGTGCCTCCTTTGATAGATGTTTTGCCATCACTGTGCTGGGTTGTATGCAAGCCAGTCTAGAAGGATCACTTCAGGGCGATAACGAATTTGTTTATTATTTCTGGATTTTTATGTTGATGAAATGATCTTGGTCGAGTGCATGATATATTGTCAGTTGTTTTGCGAGTTAGGCATGATGGGCTCTCCTCTTCTATGGTTGTTCTCGAATCCTGTTGCTGTACATGGTGTTAGCGTCGCTTATGCGAGTATTTTCATCTTAGCATAATGCCTCTTGGAGGCGCATCTCTCCACTTTTGAAACTCTTTGCATGATTTTAGGCCAGAAGTTGTGACCACGCACTTTATTACTCCACTTCCGACAGAAACTTTTTGTTGAACAATTCATTACTGAATATAAACATGCAATCCATGCAAACAATTCTTCATGACGATCAATGCCCAAAACTCTTAAATTTTATGGTTTCCCCTATGGGATTTTGAATAAATTCCTGAACTCGCTTACAAGGTTTATTTGATTATGTGTGTCGCTTCATTAAAAACGCAAATTTTTGGCTGACAACTCATTCCATCACGGGTTCCTCATGTGTGATTTCAACGAATCGTTCTGCACACTATTGCCATCGGTTCCTTCTCACTCCCAAGCGTTCTGTCGTTATCTGCTCTTCAAGGATGACATTGCACTTTCAAAAGTTACTGCAGGCAAGAGTGATTGCACTTATGCGAGAATGCTAGGACAGCATCCGAGCATGTGTGGTCTCTAAGTACCGTTTGATGAATCCCCATTGCGCAGTTATTATCTGTGGTACTACCGTGATTATTGTGCTGTCTGTCCCGTTTTTGATTGTAATTCAAGTAAGAATTGCTGTCTGTATTGGTTATGAATTGAAATGAGCGTTTTTGAAAGATTTGGTATTTCGGTATGAGCATTGACCCGTTTGCCAGCATTTCCGATTGGGGGGAGGGACTGTTTAGTTCTAATAGAAGTTGGCAAGATTAACTTCTGACAAATGTAACTTTGCGACCTCGTCTTTCAGTCGGAAAGATGGCTGTGAAAATTCCGCTGAAGTCCGTTAAATTTTCATTACGAAGACGTGCTATTACACTTAGATGGGACACTTTGGAGTGCAAATGTGTGCGATATTTCATAGGGTCACATTACTTTCGGTGTTGTTGTTATCTCTTTCATTTCTTTGCTTTGAGCCAAATTCATAGACAGTTTGAACAGTTTGTATTTGCCGTGTTTTGTTTCCTTTTTTGTTTGCTTATGTCGAGCTTACTGCCGTAGTTCGGTGGTTTCTTTGTTATTCCGATTAGGCCGCGTTGCCTTTGCTTTTCGCCGATTGCCACTGTGTTGTTTCTGTGATGCGAAATGTGTTTTAATGAATCTTTGCTCAAGTGTGTCAACCAGCAACACACCTTATGAACCTATTTAATGAGGAGGAGCACATTGTCTGCAGTTTATTCGACATGAGGAGCTGTCTAATCAAACATAATTCATGTACGGGTGATGGCTCATGCTACTACATCCTTTTTTCAAGCACTCCTTTATCTCCGTTTGTATTAACGCACTGGTCAATTAATCACACAAAAAAAATTTTGCAGTGCTAACTGCTGGTATATTCTCTTCTGTCCGTAAGAGGTACAACGGCAGCATTCATTGGGTCAGTTTTATTTTTGCTACCTTATTCAGAGTTTTAATCAACGACGTTTTATGCAGCAGGAAAATGGTCGTCTTAGCAAGAATCTGCCTTCGCTATCCATCTCCCATATCTATTAGAAGTGTGCATAGAGAAGACTCCTGTATTTCTGAGTTTCTTATATCAGCAACGTGACGTCTCTACTGGAGTTCCAGAAGTCACCCTGTCTGACTGTTGCGTAAAGAACCGCATTTAATTTTTCCTGAAGACGCCTCTTATTATTCAATCTCCGTTACCACCAATATGAATCCCGTATTTGTCTTTTTGACACTTTTCGTCATAGTATCGCAACCTTGCTGGATGCTCTGTTGAACCTCGACCGCACGACGATACCGACGGCCACAACCAATTTGAAAATACTTGTCTACGTCTGTTGCGAATGCATTAATAATGAATCTAAATGAGGACAGAACTTGCATGCCAGCAAGTTTGGCATGTCCAGTGTTTCATTTCGTTCGGTCACTGTCTAAATGTGTAATATTTTCGCAGCAATCAGAAGTTGACTAGGGGACCAACAAGAGAATATCTCTGGATGGTCCATAAGCGACTCACAAGCGCTGCAAAACTTCCCGAGAAGATCGTTCACATAAATCGAGAAAAGAGGCCTAGAGTATCTCCTTGTTGAACATTGTGATAGCATGGTTATCTAACAATGAGATCTGAGCAATTCTGCAATAAGAGTCATATTTGCCGAGTTTAAACAGAACCTTGCTACAGGAAACCATGCTGAATGCGTTCAAGCATTCAACGTTAGTTTAAGTCAACGTCAACAGTGCCAAATAGCCTTTGTAAACGTACGCACGGTACAAGCTATGACGGAGTAAAATACCCATCGAGAAAACCATGCTATGTAACCCAGCATTCCGCATGTTGATAAGCTGATGCGCAAAAAGACTGAAGTAAAATGTCTTTGACTTCCTGCTCAAAAGCCCTGCAGACCACTGAAATGAGGCTTATGGTTTAGTGACTTTTTACGCCACAGTGACTTTCTTGAGTGGCGCTATTGTGTAGCTTGACTCGTGATCGCTTCAAGCATTCGCTATTTCCTCCTCTCTCTCTCTCTCGTTTCGCACCACTTCCCCGCTCGTTGTTCAAACCGCATTTCCATCACCGGTTACATCAACTCGTTTAGTAATCTCAGTGATGTTGACTTCATCTTGCTACATCCATACTTCCATATTTGTGCTTATGTCATTTATTTCCTTCTTTTCCGATTGTTTCATTTCTTTTCAACGCACATATTAGTGCTTCTTAATCGAAAGGTTGCATGTTTTTTTTCTATTGATTTCTTGCATATAAACGTTTCGGATATGAGAGAACCCCCTCCCATTCCTCCCCTCCCCTTTCAAAATACTGAGCAATTACAAATGAGCATCACCTTTGTCTTCATGAAAGCACAGCGAATTCTCAATTCGCCGTCAAATCTTTCAAGTTTTAGGCGCCGTCTCGTCAAACTTTTGCATATATTTC
Organism: Toxascaris leonina; assembly: GCA_022844705.1. Taxonomy (NCBI): domain Eukaryota; kingdom Metazoa; phylum Nematoda; class Chromadorea; order Rhabditida; family Ascarididae; genus Toxascaris; species Toxascaris leonina. Next base: position 19,052 of record JAARMF010001511.1, read on the forward strand.
CTTCGTTCGGATGCTGTATGCTTCCGACATGTCCAAACAACCTCGATACTTCAGTCACTTAAAGTTAGAACTACGAACGGTGAAACTATTGTCATTTCCTTTGTGAAGTTAGAGGAAATGTGATGCGCAATCCAATAGAAAGCGTGCTTTATGTCGAGAACGACAAAGAAACAGAGAAGCTGAGCCTAAGCGTGCATAAATGATCAATGCCGAATCGTTCTATGTTGCTGCGCTTGCTCGTAAACCGTTTCTAGGTGTTCCCCATAGTGCGCCAACGACGGGTCATACTCCGATTTAGGGTCACTTGAAGAGTTGGCGTTTTGCTGCTAATATATTTGAGCGCAGTGTGCACTTTCTGTTTGCTGTTCGTTTGCATAGAGCATAGAAGCTTACGAAAGTGTTGCACGATGCAGAGCTGAACTGCTCCACCAATGTGCGTTTCATATTGTGACCTATCTTTAGCATAATCGGAGCAGCGACACACTGTACAGCTACGACAGAAATTTCAGAAGGTTCGAAAGTGTCGCAGCGAAGTGCAGCTTGGCTGAATCTTTTTTTTTTTTGGAAAATCTGTTTCTTTCATTCACAAACCTTAAAAGAATGCCGGCCGAAAATTGCAGTCGCCCGAGCGCTATTTGGGTGTTAGACGCAGTTCATTTTTTTATTCGTCTTCTTAGTTCATTTATTCGTCGCGCTTTCGTATTGTAATAAGAAGGATCGTTCGGGTTCTTTTTTTTATGGTGCCAGATTGATACTAAAATACGAAATTGCTTTCGCAGGTGTCACCACAATTACGCCTCCGGCAACTAGCCGCAAGTGAAATACTTCAACTTATTTCTACGTGTGGGCTGTCGACGTTATTCTTAATTTTTGATTCGAATTAACGTTTAGACTTTGTTTTTATGTCTTTTTGGCACAATTATTGCTCAACCGTTGTTGTGAAGTGCTGAGCAAAGTGTTCTGAACTTCTTAAGAACTGAGTGAAGAATATAAGTGAGTGCTTTCAAGTTGCTCCTCTTGTTCATTCATCATCAAAGCAGAGTTCCTCTAAGATGATCACTTTATTTCACACGCATTTCCGTTTTATCGCTTACGACCGATAAAACTGAGCAACTGTGCGGCTTAAAACTCTTTCGATTGCCATACTTCTCTCTTTGAAGTTTGCGGTTGTGTTTTCATATGTGGGAGATTCATTTTGTAGGAAGCGAATATAAGGAAATCCTCAGAATTCAGTTCATACGCCTGCTCATCAGCTGCCCTAAATTTGCAGTGAAGGTGGAGGATGAGAAAGGACAGCGAGGAGGAGTCTGATATGGTGCATAGTGTTTGCAATTCAGCTCTTCCATCCACCTGTAATATTGCGTCGTTGATGTGCCTATCGTCCTTACGTTCACCTGCGACACAATCTTCCGCTCACTCGTTAGCATAGTTTAAATTGCTAAGGTCAGTGTGCGTCCGTCCATGAGATGTTTGGCTCATGAAGAGAATATGACCCTTCCTCCATGAAGGTGAGCCTTGATGGAGGTTTTTCTATCCGTCCAACGGGAATTCGAGTACGTATGCGTCCATGGCCAAGACGACCGATACGAACTGTTTTTTAGCTGCATATGCATTCAAGGAAGACGTTTTATCGAAACGCTCGCTTGTCTACCTGGACAATCGATGAAAAGACTTTTTATCTTGAACATAAAATGGCATCGTGATATGCTCAGTAATACGGTTTTTTCACCCCCTAACTGACTCGCCGTGAGTGTTATCAGTGAACTCTTTTCCTATCCAAATTCACTCTGTTCTACCAGATCGTTATTTTTGCCGTTGAAATAAAGCTCGCATTTTAAGACTGTTCTGTTGCTGAGGGTGAGTCTATGATATCAGACGCATGAGCCTCGCTTTAGCATAGCGTTTTCTGGAGCTGATGGTACTGCTGAGGCGTACACATGACATTGTGATGCGTCCTTCACAAAGATTTTCGTAAGGCGCATAAATGTTTGCACATTGTGATCTCGCCACTGTTGTATTGCTTGTGATTGTTTACTTCTTTATTGACACTCGTTTATTCACCCATAAAATTTGCTACATCAGACCACACTTTGGTCCAATCTAGTCTAGATACTTCTCGACGATAGTGTTGACGGTAGCATATGGATACCTTTGTTTCTTTTCTGATAAATGCGTCGGCGTAAACTCGGGTGGTTTTTTATCGATGGGATGATGGTGTATTATAATTGAAGCATTTTTATAGGGAAACATGCAAGCTGTTTCCTCGCAGTTCCATTATTGGGCAGAAGATTGGTAGTAAATGGGAGTGCGATCCAGCTCAACCATCGGAAGCTTATTTCTTGTTGAAGAGCTCTTCGTATACGAAACTAATTTCAGTGTATATACATTTGCAACGCTCATTCTACAGAAAGTAAGGCGATTAAATTGTGAGGCGATTAAGCGCCCTTTCCTAGCTAAATGCTCTTCTCCTCATCTTTATCGTTGGTGTTCGAGCAAAGTGCCAAAACAACTGTCACAATAGCAGAGTTGTTGCGAAGTTACGCAAATTGGCAGCAGCTGTTCGTTTTTATATCAACCTCTGTGGTGAATTATTCGCCCACTGTTTCATTAGTGTTCATACTGCCAGTTACGTTTATCTTTTTCTTAGGCGTTCACACAATCCGTCAATGACGTTCTTTAGTCTTTCCATCTTTATGAGGCTGCGATTGTTGTGGATAGAGTCGTAATGAAAACAATATTCCATCACAGAAATATAGACTTCTCACGGTTCAAAATATGAAAACTGACGAAGTTGCAAATAAAAACGTATAAACTAATAAAGTGCAATAAACTATGAAATTCGCCACGGATAATAGTTTGTAGTGATAATGCAACCGATTTTGCAACCAAAATCAAACGAATCCCACACCTAAAATCAGCACCACTGTCAATTTGCCACGCAGATGGTTGTTGTGTTCAATGATCGCAGTCTATTTTCGCATGAAATCACGTAAGTTGAATGCTGCAAGCGATACATTTCCTGTTTCTGGTCGTCCGTTTCAGTCAGTTTCATTTTTGCAACAATAGAATCAAGCGACTGTTGTTGCGAGAAGCCGATAAAGCTTTTATAGCTGGAAGCGGTATTTTGGTGGTGACATTAATTAGAGCATTTGCTGTGTGATATTTTTCGATGGCACTAATTAAACACCTTTCTATTTTGAACCATCGGACATGCGTCCATTTAATGTTTGCCTATACTCACTTACAACATCAAGCACCCAGCACACCATTGGCGAGCTCACTGCTTTTGACTAAAGCTTTCGTTGGAGCCCAACATAACTCTAATACATTTGAATTCTAGGGTGGTTGTGTATGGTCGTAAGAATTTGAGTTGAATCATACAATACCACCGAAATGTGCACCTTTCGTCAGCGTCACTTCCTTTTGGCCGTATACGGTTTTCCTTTCAGTAATTGCGGCGAAACAGGCTGAACTTTTCGAGCTTAAATCTTTGTGATGTGCATAAGTTCGTCACGTGACTAAGCTAAATCGTTTGTCGTTTTACGCGATCATGATTTATTTTTAGTGAATTAAAAAATTTCGTGCGGTAAGCTACTGTACTTCTCTTTTGCATTAATAGATCAACGATCACAGCTTTTTTCTCATCTATGGCGCCCATGAGGAGACATCGTTGCAGTTCGCGTAACGCGCCATCATTAACTGCCAGGGAGCGCCTCCACTCTTATTGCGCTGCCCCACACGTTGCTGGTACAGAGCGGCTGCTTTTTATATTATTTCACATATCAGCGCTGTATCTCTTAGAAATCAGTAGCCAGTGATCGTCGTATGTGCTAATGCAAGTCAACCGTTGGATGCTGAATTCGTTGAGGTCGAGTGAAAACTTATTTGCAATTGCAGTTCATTTCGCGATTGCTTTTCCACAGACATTAATGCACCCGTAACACACTTTGCAGATTTCGTGCGTAAAAATTGCTTATCGTTGCGCTTGCTAACTTCGGTCACCAAAAACAACGGATTTTCGACAAAGAATGATAGCGTCTTTTATTGACGAAATGGATGAACGGCATTTGCTTTCGATGTGAAGTATGCCAGAAGAGACGTCGTTGAATCTACTCTCTGAATTGAACAACTTTCGGTTCATCGATGATAATGTAAGTGACTTTTGCATTTCTTCAAATTGGCTCATTTCATCTCCACTGGTCGTGAGATTGCTGTCCCAGGGAAGTGCCAATTTAAACTGTTCACAATTTTAAAGGCGTTTATTAGGATGCGATCAACATCGTTTACTTACAGATACGGCTTTCTCTTCCACCATGGAATCGACACATCATTTCGAGTTCCCCTTCTGTCATTAGCATTCCTTTTTCTCCTTCTCACTTTCCTTTTCCATCGTACTTTAGGCAGTATTACCAAGAAGCGATGGCAAAGCACGACGCTATGCGTATTTTTCGGATGGACGAAGACGCGTCGACTACGTGCTGGCGCACGGAGCAGATGATGGTGCAAATAGCGAAGACGAATCACCAAGCGACGACGATGACATTCTGGCGAGATATGTAACCGAGTAGAATATTTTGGCTTCGAGGTGTTGCTGCGTCGATACATTTCAGAATTAAGTTCTTCGGGAACTGAGCATCCTAGAAGGGACGCAACTAATAAGATTTACTTCATATTGTGTCTGAGTGATCAGGTTGGGGCTGATGGTTATTGAAGAAATAACGGCTTCTTGAAATGCGACGAGTGCTGATGTTTGCTAGGTGCTGTAAGAGGAAGTGCTGAATTCATATTTTCGGATGCCGTCGAGAAAGCTTCACAAAGATTGGATGTGGCCGTTGTTGTAAGGGAGACATCTGGTTAGCGTTTCCTGGGAACAGCACTTGCAAAAGTGAGGTGTTGCCGAACAGCTGCAAGTTTGATGCAGAACTTAGGCCTTCCATGCTTTATACTGGACTGCTTTTCATTGTGTTCGTTGAACCGCCTGAAGTTCTATTCGTCTGTGCTTTTATATTAGTGTTTTGTTAAGTTAGTTCAGCAAAAATATTCAGAGTAGTAACCAGGATCGTATGCATATGTGGTGTGCTACATGTGCTTGTGTCCATGCGTGTATCTGTGCATCTGTATCAGTGGGGACTGCCCTGAATTCATTATATTTTGTGGCCTTTCAAACAAGCAGAAGTCGTTGAATTGGCCACTGCTGATGTAAGGTATTGCAAGGAACCAACTTTTTATAGGACCAACCTTGAGCCTCAGAAAAGTTGAAAAGCGTTCTTAAAAAAGCAGTCCTTGACATCTTGAGACCTGTCAGAGATAGTCACTCAGTTTTTTGGAAGGTTATAGTCAGCGCCTCAAATACCATTTCATTGGTTTAGAAAGTCCTGTCAGTGTCTCAAGCGTTAACCAAACGTTATATGTTATACCGTAATGTGCTCTACACTTACTGCTATAGCGTATTCGACTTTCATACGTTGTGACTTGCTAGAGGCGGGAGGTAAGATCGGTAGCATTCTCAACAACCGGAAAATGTCGTGTGCCTTGAAGTGCTGCATAAATTTTCTATTTCAAATTAATTAACTGCATTAGCTGCGTGTCTGCGAGCTGAAGTCGCTGTTTCAGGCTTAGAAGGTTGGGAATAGCAGCTTGTCGGCTGTTATAGTTCGGCTAAAAGGTGGGATTAAATGGATTCACTCGATATTTATGAGTTTCTCAAATAGAAGGCTCATAATTTTCCTGAGATAGTTGGTAAGGGATTTTACCTTGCAGCATTCAAAGTCTTCCACAAATGTTTATGGTCGAGGATTTCTCGGCAATGTTTTACGAAACTATCAAATTTTGTAGTGTTCCCGTAGTCTTTCATGTGCATTTCATTGGTCTTTGTCGAATTAGAAGGCTAAAAGAAGGATCGAATAGATGAGGGGAAATATGAAAATGAGCACATTCGGGAGCTAATGTGAGTGGCCATACGCAAAAAAGAATTCCAGCCAAAAACTCCATAAGGTTTGATATGCGGTAGCAGTGAAAATCGACCAGTAAAAAAAACTAGTACTTGGATGTTTCGAGCATTGCATCGATAAAAACTGCCCCGCATCTGGGTCGATTTTTTATCGAAGATGCACATATTCGCGCATGGTTCTTGTATACATGCGCTTGCATGTATTAAGTATACAAAGATAGCTCATCACATAGTTTTATGGTTTCAGGTTCCTTCTCATGGTGAGTCGAAGAAGTCAAAGAGACGAAGAATATACGAGGAAAATCTGAAGTTGAAGGGGGTAGAAATTGAGCACGTTAAAGGAGAGGTATCAAGTTGTCCTTTATACAGTTTTGTCATCGTCATACCTTCCGTTGCTTATTTTCATCCATGTATGCAAATCTGTATAACTGAGCTGTGGAGGTGTCTTGCAGATCGAGTGCTTTTGCGATTTGACTTCTTTAAAGTGCTGTTCTTAATTCTTCCAACATTTGAGTATTCCGAATGAAATGTTGCTGTTTCTGAGCCCATGAAGTTTTGATCAAGATTAATCTTATGTCGTCATAAATTCCGGTGAATGCGTAACCGCTTGAACTGATTTCCTGGTGTTCTGGTCATCTCTACTCGTCATTTCAAATTTTCCTTTGGTCACTCATATATCGGCAATTGCAGTTCTGTAGTAATATTCGATTCGTTCTTGTGCACGTACCGTTCGACTTGCTTTGTCAACAGGCCGAAAAGCTGGGAATTGAGATGCGCGTTCGCACCGACTTTAGACCTGTATGTTTTCTCACCATTTACATTTCTGGTTTACAGTTTATCGTTGTAGAAATTCACCTTTTAGCTAACTGGCTGCAGCTACGATCACTGCCATTCAAGCTTCACAAGCGAATTCACCACTTTTCTTTATCAACGTTGTTGTTCACCAGCCTTTTTATTCGCTTTCTTGTTTTTCATGGTTTGCACAGGTCACTACATGTTGAAATACATGCGTAAGCAGCTGAGTCTCTATCAGATGGCTCCGTTTTGTGGCCATATCAAAAAGTATTCGTTGGGATAGGACCGCTTCTGGATTAAGTGATGTTCAGTTGATGTGTTCCTGTTCAAGAAGGGTGTTCGTCTGTTGGAACGGCTAGGTTTATTTTCTTTACGACGCGAAATACGTATATAACTTGGTCACCAAGAATTCAGTTCGTGGCACCTAGGTAGGCAATTGCAAGTGGCAATGAGTAGCTTGAATACGTCAACACTAGTGGCGATAAACAGGGTTGTATTCGTTTATCGGAAGGGACAAATTAGTACTTTTGCCTTTCGCATTAAAGAAGAATGCTATTTAAGGGGTTTTATTCAAAAAACGGGCCGATGTTAAAGTGCGTGTGGCAGTTGTGATAGGTGCACGCGATGTTACGTTGAGTGGAAATATGTTGGAGAATGTGGACATTGCCGGAAACTTGTTAATAGTGTTTGCTGAGACATTCGCTTTTTTAACCTGCTTTATGTTCAGTAGCGAAGCAGGTTTTAGTTACTCTATTGGCAGGCAGGAAGCATCATCCATGGAAGTGTTGAACCATGGCTCTAGTTTCAACCTCATCTGCATTAATAATGACAACAAATTGCGAATGAATTTGCATAGGCGCTGACGTTCCTTAGTCCGTCGCCACAAACAAGCGCACAACGTAAGTTGCTTTCAATAGTTTGTGGTCGAATTATGGAATCTTTTGAACTCAAAAACGATCGGGATTGTTTTGGTTGAAGGAGCGAACAATGGTGGAGAGTTGCCTGAATCGACTTCTGAGACGTTGCACATTGCTTTCGTTTCCCAAGGAAATAAACGCCTTAATTGAAGAACCGAGGAATCAGTATCATCCGTTCACCTATGACGAAATAGAATGGTTGGTTATCGTTTTCAGATCTTAATCTTTGCGCTGTTTTATGCAGATTGGCGGGAATCTTTTTGATGAAATATTGTGATGGGGTGTATATGGGCCATGCGCTGTCTGTGATTGCTGATGCTGCATTGGATCACTTGTCTTGGTAGTGCTCTTTGGAGCGGGATTCTAGTGTTCTGTTTCAGTGATGGAGCAATCACTGTAGAAGGAGGAAGTAGGAAGAAGTATACTAAAGTATGAGGAAGGCTTGGGCATCTTTGCTTCTAGAATAGGTCAACGGCTCGCGGAGGCAGTTTATAACATGCGGTAGTCTTCTCAAGTCAACAGATGAATGACGTGCTAACGATAAAGTATGCGAACGAAAATTTTTTCCCGAGAAAGAGAGGAAAGAAAAAAGCAAAATATGTGGTTTTATTCCGGAAAATCTCATAATTTAAAAAACAATGTCCCAACTTCTTTCTTTTCTCCGAAATCATAAATCTGCAGATATGAAACTAAGAAAATGTCATGGAAATGACTGGGAATTGGCGAAGTTTGGTTTGTGATTTTTCACCGTCCTCCCTCTTACAATTTCCTCCCACTGATTACCCCTCCTGACAACGGCAGTTGAGGAGAGACAGAGAAAGTGGGGGGGGGGGGGGGGGGGGGGGGAGATTATTGCATCAAAAACTTGCGTTCTGAGGTTGCAGCTTGCAACCTCGAATTTGTGACTTGCCAGTTCTGATCTATGGCCTGCGATGTTCTTTCCCACGTATTTATTTTTTCGTCTGGTGTTCTTTTTTCTTTCCATATGTTTGTTCCTCTTCATACTGCGATTTTAGCAAGTAGCACTTTTTCCCAGAATTCCTCTTCAACTTTTAATTTTTTCTTCTTTCCATCGAGCAGTGATGGAAAAAGGAGTGAGCAGTTCGGTGGCGGCAAATTAGGTATGTTGAAAAATGGTAAATTATAATAACGTCGATGGGATTTCTACACCAAAACCAAGAATGCCAACGAGTACTTTTTCAGCTTTTGTGGCTCGGACGACCCTGAAAATTTTTTTTCGAGTGCTGATCGTATTTATATAGCGCACGATATTTTAAGTCGAACTCGCTACGGACGAGGCGATCGAGTAGGTATCGAGAATATGTTGAAATCCGAAATCTATACGGCAGCATACCCACTGCATGAGGTGAGGCTTATTTCAGATTTGTTCATTTGAATCTGTTTTAGACTTCCCTGACAATCTGATTTGAGACATCGCTTCTAGTTCAGAGCTGTAGTTTAATCCACTTAAGTAAATATTTTCCCTTCCACATTCCACATGGCCTGTGAGATATCGCCGAAGTTCTTATAGCCGTACCTCTTGGCATTTAGCGGACATGCAGAACTGTGGACAGCTGTGTTTTTGATCAGATTGCGGCATTTCGGTAATCTTGATATACGCCAGTTTGGTAATCCTCTTATTCGAACACGTCTTCACTTCGCAACAGTGAACAAACTTTTAATATTTGCCAAACTTCACACTCTGTTGTGTCTTCCTGTGTTCACTTTGAAAGGAAGAAGCTCTTGAGGGCGGAAGCTGGGGCGAGATAGCTCTCCTGAGTGGCAGTGATTCACTCTTTGAGGCACCGGAGTTCGACCTAGTGATGCTTCTGTTCCATGTTTATTCTCCCCATTCTTCTTCTATCTCCGCTGCATGGAAAAGAGCAGAGAATTTGTATAGACCAGCTGAGCTAGAACAGCTTACGGGGAGGGTTTAGTAGAACAGTTTATACCCGAAGCAGACTTTTCCTAAGTGCTTCATCCAAGTGTCCTGCCTTCAATTGTTTCGATGAAAACCGTCTTCGAACTTGTGTGATACAGTTGCCAAACCCTCATCATAGTAATATGGAAGAGGGGATGAGAACCCCTTCAATTGCAGTTTTGTGTGAGGTGCTAAGCGAAATTTGCAACATGAACTTTTCTGCAAAATTCCGTACTTCGGCTTCAGACTTGTCTCGCTACCCAGCAATGCATCCACTATAAAGTAAAATGTTTGGAACGCCGCCTTTCTGTCGGATCCATTGAATTTGTACTCATGCGATGCAGATGTTGTATGTGGATAACCTAACCAAAAAAATTCGAGACAATTCAGTTCCTTTTATTATCAAACGGATTGAAGAATCCTATCCATTTTCAGGAAAAAGTTGTGTTATTTCAGTTCTTTTCACCGAAATTCATCAACTTCTTAAATGATTCTATCATTTTATGGGTAATCATGACTAGTTTTAACTTCCAACTATTTTTTCGTAAACAAATCCACTTGAGCGATCCGGTTTTTATAAAATAGGAGGTTAACACATACGATAAATGAAAGAGGTCTATCAGAATATACCACAAGCGGTTTGCCAGATGAGCAATCCCTTAACGGAACGAGCTCTCCAGAGTATTTGGTGGCAGGCCTTGTCTGCATACTGCTGTAGAATTAAAACCAAGTGGGGTACTTCACACCGTATCGTATGATCGATTGATCTCCAACACAGAGGAGGTCATATAGTGTTATCGAAGTTTTTCTCGTCAACTTTTTCTTTCACTGTGTTAAATAATGAAACTTTGCACTAATTTTAGTATCTCGACTACGAGAATCTCAGGAGTCAGCCGTGTAGGAAGGTTTGTTGTCTTCAATTGATTGCCACATATCATACTTTTACTGAAGATACAAATAGTTCATGCAGTGACGGGAAGCAGTTTATAGTTGAAGATGGATAGGAAAGAATCCGGTGCATGTGCCGAAGTGGTACCTGGAGAGAGGAAAAGGAAAAGTTTGCCAATAATTGAAGCGTTTTGTATTGGGTGGATGGCTTATACATATCAGAAATGAGCAAGAGTGGATCGTTTTGCGAAGTCGGTTATTTGCCGAGAGAAATGGTTGAGAACGGCATTGGGAAGTGCTATACTTTGTTATATCATCAAGCATACAGATTTATGCTATCATAAAGTAATTAATTACTAGAATGCCATAACGGAACTTTTCGATGAATTTCCTATGTTTATCTCATTAAGGAAGAGCAGAGAACAGCATACGAAATGAGAGACTTCAGCACACGACAGTTTCTTTATTGGATTTGGGCGAAATTGCAATATTTTTATAAATTCCAACCGCTGTTCTTAATAAAGTGAGTCGACTTTTACTGATGTTCTCTCTTGATTGGATTGGCACTATGAGTGTTATCGGATATCTGTGCAAGAAATTACAATATGCATCTTTGGTTGTCTAATTAAATGAAAAATGGTTAGTGGTATGCTGAGCTGTCTAGTCTGCATTAATTAGGCTAAGTTAAAACTATAAGCTGACGGTAAATCAGCAAACGTGGCAGATGTGAGGCTTTTGTCTGTGTACGTATCCTAAATCAATAAGCAGTGACGAACGAGAAAGCGCTTCACTACCTTAGCTAATTCAAAAATCTCATTTTGCTTAAATCTGATGAAATAATTGGCTTTAACGCCTAACAGGATGCTGCTTGAAGTCTTTTTTTGGTAATTTCAGCGACACGAGGTTTTGAAGATAGAGATTTCTGTTCGGCAGTATGGTTTCGGGGGAGTTGGGCCAAGATTGTTGGGTGGATCAAGCTGAGGTAGTGGCGAACGTGTAAAGCATCTCAGTAAATTTGATTTGTCCCTGGTTTTCATTGTGTGAGGAGGGCGATATGGCTGTAAATATTCGCGTGATTGACGCTGAGTTTCAGAAGTGATCCACCGAGATTTTATTCATCTACGTGGCACATTTGCACAGCCAGTCAGCCATATGAGCTTCAGCTAAGCACCGTCGTGTTTCTCCAATTTGCTTTGATTTGTGTTAATTGCAGATTAAACGGGTCTAGCAAAAGCATCACTTAGCTGTCTTCACTGCAAATGTTTCATGAAAATCAGATGTCCACTTCAAAAAAACGTTATTATGAAGTGTAAATCTGAGTAAAAATATGTATATAACTTTGTAATGGAAACAAAATAAACAGTGAACCAAAATTTGTACAAATAGAACATTTAAAAGGATAGCAGGATAGCAGTCGGTTGATATGAGCGAGTAATGCTGCATGGCACTTCTGCGTGCCTGAGCGCTTTGCTAGGCTTACTGTTACGATTAACGGCGTTCAAAATTTATTGTGTTTATCTTATCCGTTTTTGTGCGCCCACTATTGGCGACCTCCCTTATCCAACCTAGTGTGATTCGTATCTGGATTCTTGCATCAACGCTTCCCAAGTGATCTTTCCGATAACCCTTCAGAGAGTATTTCGGTTCGAAAATTGCGATATATTTCGTTCTGGTGGGATATTATACGAGATTTCTCGTTCCTTGTGCGCTGCTCGGTATTTTTTGTTTCCTCTACGGCTTCCTCACGATCTCTTCCGATCTCCCAAGGTAAGCGTGAAGAGTTTGGTAAGACGATGAGTTAGTAGCCACTGCTGCTTTTAAAAGATGAAATGTTTTCTAGAAGGCGTTTAAAATCCAGTTGGATCGGAAGCCTGCGTTGATCGCCCATAAAAGCATGTGGCATCCTCACAGTGATCATCGTTGTTTTGCAGTTATGCTGAATCAGAGTCCTGTAACCAGATAACCCGATGACACTGAATATTTCTAGTTTGCACTTTTCTTCTGCCTGTTATTAAAGTATGTTAAACTCTTTGGTGTCAGGAGCAAGTGCAGTGGTTTTTGAGAGACGTCTGGCCAGACTTCCACTGGTGGTGACATCGTCTAACATTTGTAATTCTTTAAGCACTGAGATTTGTCGGAAGGACGGTGTCGCCGGCGACATCATTATGTGTCCCACTTGTGACGCGTGGTGCGATTATACTCGACTGAATTCAAGTTGCTTCTATTCAAAGGTGCAGTCGCTTTCTTTCTCACTTTGAACCATTCGTTGCCTTGTCGAGGTGCCCATCGTCCCATTTCTAACTATGGTATTGCTAATGCTGTCAGTCTTCCAACAGAATTTCGTTGGTATCAAGACTTAAGTTATGTGGATGGTGCGGCTTCAAAATGTCGATTAAGCCGGTGGACGGTCATATTTATAGCAAAAGTGGCGCTGTTAGATATGAGCTCTGTTGCAAGATACGGGTCAATGCGTATCATGTAGCAAGCCGGAAAGGTGGTGATTGATGCTGATAAAAGCCCTTGAAATAGAAATAGATGAGCTGAAAAGGATTTGCTTGAACAAAGTAGTGCAAGATCGTTTGGAGCAGGCAGCTGACTCATTGGTGAAAACACGAAAAGTCTGTCTTACCCCTCTGTTAATTGGTTTGTTTTGCAGTTGTCTTATATTTTCGATAACATATCAACAGTGATATTTGCGACATTGATGAGCATAGGGGCGACATTTTTTGTCGAAGGCTGGAAACGTTACAACGCAGACATCGCGTGGAGGCTTGGGCTACTCGACACGGGCTCACATGAGGTTTGATGAAGGCTTGTACAGTACATTGTGACGTGGCCGTTATTTGCAACAGCGATTGTCTTGAAGCGCTACTTTGGGTGAAATGTGGTCGCTCTTTCAGAGTTATCACCCTACGAAGAGATGTGCTTATTTGGAATGCTCCAGGGGTCATTGCTTTAGTCTCCGTACTGATACCAAGCATGTGTGAAGTGAGCTTTCATTTCCACCTTTAATGCATTTCTAAATAATTCAATAGGTTCATATGAAACGTTGCAAAAGCTGAAGATAACGTGCACTATCGAGGAATTCGAAGAAAGATGGGGTAGAAATTTGAGAGTTACACCTCCGTATCGCCGTTTCTATCCATCTTTCCATCATCGCTGTTGTGGATGAGAAATGAGTGGGATGACATGAAGGCTTTGCTTACGTTGTACGTTAATTGATGCATTGGGTTACGTGGTGCTGTAATCTGTCGTAATGATTACGCGTGGTGCGAAGAAAAGTAACGCTTATGTACTGGGATATATGTTGAGTTTTGCAAGGCTTCTCCATTAAGAATGCTTGGTTGGGTGTGTGATTTCAAGAATCCAATTTTTTTTACTGAGATCTCTTTCGTGGAGCCGTTTTGTTGCCTCTATGACTGGCATCAGTGTATTGATTTTTTAGAAGTTTAGCAGAATAATCTCAGGTTATCCAGGAAAAATTAATCTCAGGAAAAATTCCTACTATCGCAGCAATAGGTTATGGAAGTAGCACTAATGTAGCGACGAATATCACATAGGGCATATTCGCGATCCCTCATCCCTCCCGCTGTTTATCGACAAGTGCGTGTCACGAAGCTTTCGGTGCAGAGTGAATCTTCTTGAAATTTCCTGTGACTGTCAACAGCACTCGTCATGAAAATGTCATTGTAGGAGGGAATCAGACTTGCGTATTTGCTGCAGTCACTTCGCTCAAGTAACATCCGTGATCCGTACACACGACGACGCGAGCCTGATGTTATACCACTTAGACGAAGACTTCCAATGATACTTGCTTCGGGAGTGACTGTGATTTTTTTTGTAAGTCACTCTTTGCTGTTTTGCTGGCGCTAAGTTATGCTTCATTTTCAGCCATGTCTGTATTTCGTGCTTTTATTCCTGTATTTCCAAGTCTCTTTTGCCCGGAAGCAGACGCATTCAGCGAGTTCTGATTTATTACGTCTTTGTATCATCTAGGTAACCTTTTTTGCTCACTGTCATCTTCGTGCGACGCCGTTTTTTACGTCACCTCCTACTTTTCGGTGTTATGGGGTCGATAAATGTTGCATCGCTGACGTGATATACTCTGCTTCGTCATTCTTCATGTACCACATTGAGCTGGGTGATGATCACATCACGCGCTAATTAATTGGTGGTGCATCGATGCCATTCTATGTGGATCTGATGGGGTGCAAAACAACACTAATACTAGGTTTGATTTCCGAATTTTTGTGAAAAAAAAAAAAAGCCTATTGGATCGTTTCGAAATGGTCACGTTGTCACTTCTCGTTTATTCTTAGTCTCATCCTTCACGATCTAACTTCAGCTGTGCGAAAAGCCTAAACGGACAGTAGCTGCTGTTTTCCTTCTTCGAGAATTAGAGGTCCAGACGCAAAAGCTTGATCAATTTTCGCTATATTTATACCGCAGTTGAATACCTTCCATTTCCATCAGGCCACCATCGCGTCTATCTTACTGTTTGCCGAATTATACATTTATTGCGATGCAACCGATTTAGTTATTTTCACACACACGTCGTAAATGCGCATCGCTAATTTGAGCCTTCGATTTTGGTTGAATGTTTGCATTGCTCTTTTTTTCTTTTTATTGTGTCACTCGTAAGTGGTGCAGTTCCTCAAATCTGGGGTCCTGTTCAGCATGCTAGTATGCTACTTGTAGTCTTATAAAGGAACGTTTCGATAGGGGTTCTTTGAACAGATGTTTACGTTTACTGCAGATTGTTCTTGCGCAGGGTCCCAGCTCTTCTGTATGCTTCTAAGCGGCATCCCAAAGGTCCCATAATTCAATGGTTTTTTTTTCTCGATAAAGCGGCGCAAAACAGTGTAAACTTGAATACGGTCGTCAAATTCCAAACGAAACTCGTTGTCACAGTCGTGAGGCAAGCATGCCTGTCTTGTCCCTTTCGTCTTTTGGGATAGCGCACTCGTAGTTTACAGAGACCCATCTGCAATGAGCTGAGATCGCCCATCAAGAAATGCGACAAAACAAGCGGATTAGAGAAGCAGTTAATCTGATCGAATGAAATCGATGGGAAGAGGCTCTTATTCGTAATGAGTGCCTTGTTGATCAAAGCAGTCAAATGAACTATTGCTTTGATTGCGGCGTTGAGCAGCCATAATCTTCGTTTCGTTTATGAGCCTTTTCGACTTATTGACCTTTCTGTATACAACTCTAAGGGCGTTTGCAAAATATCATTTCAGTTGTGCCTCATCCTAAGTGCTGTCGTCGGAACGATTGTTTATCGCATTGTGCTCATGCAGGTGCTTTACCGTGTAGACACTATGCGACCATTTGCGGCAATTTTCACGTCGGTTACCACAGCAGTTCTAAATCTGATTGTCATCCTCATCATGAGCTACGTAAGTGCTTTCGAACACTCGGTAACTTTGTAGCGTGAAACGAGCGAAAATGTAATATTATATTCACTAATGGTGTAAATAGTGCTATATGTTGAAACGTTTTGTAGAATATCGTGCCGTAATAGTGAAGTCACAAAAATTTCGCTGTAATTTGCGGGCACACCAATAAGTTTCTCTTTAATTCATGAAGTTACGCCATCTTATGACAAATGAAGCCAAGTAGGGCCGTAGGCTTTATGCAGAGTATTTGCTTGCATCGCTAGATTCAAGGTCTTTCAATCCCTTAGCGCTTCCAATGAGTCATGAGCGTTTAAGGGAGTCTGCTGCGTTAACAAGTTAAGACTGATTTGTTTACGAAGCAGCTATTTGACTCGCTTGATTTTCGCTGGCGAATGAAAGGGGTTGTTATATCGTGCCCTAGCAAGGTGAGTGCAGGAAATGACTAGCCCTTTAGCCGCGAGAAAAGTAATGACTGCAAAGAGTCACGTGTTGTATGAGGAGATGCTTCTG
The DNA here is from genome assembly GCA_022844705.1 of Toxascaris leonina. Classification (NCBI taxonomy): domain Eukaryota; kingdom Metazoa; phylum Nematoda; class Chromadorea; order Rhabditida; family Ascarididae; genus Toxascaris; species Toxascaris leonina. The sequence continues at coordinate 35,432 of JAARMF010001511.1, forward strand.
AAAAGGATGGATGTACACGCTTGAGCGTAATGGTGAGCGCTACTGGGCTGGTTGTTTGTTTTTGCACTGACATGTCTCTTACTGTGCCGATTGTTTATGAGAGAAGAGGGAACTTAGTGACGTCAATAATCGAACTAAACATAGGAGGGATTTTGGGATTTTTGTAGAAAGTATAGAAGTTGTCATTGATAAAAACCGAATGTAACAAATAAATGTATTGTTCTATAATTTGTGAATGATTAGATGGTGCCACATTAGTCCACATTCCGTTGCTAAAATGCTATAGTTCGTTTCACTCGACTCAACTTTCTCCCTTTTTGGGCAATCTTTCCGAAAGTCGCTGTAGCGACCTGCAATTCTGAACTGAAATTGTGTGCTGGAATTGCTCTGTTAGCCAGTCCCTAATGCTACTAATAATTCAACGCTTCGACCGTGATCTTTGCGAACACCATATAAAACGTATCACTGTGAACAGAAGTATACGAAGCGCGTTTATTTTAATGTAGCTGAAGCGTCAACCGGAAGCAACGAATTTCCCACTGAAAATTCTGCAATGGCGCGCTGCTGTTTCTGTTCCATTCTTCTCTGTTTATACGCTGTCCAGGCTGCCATTTGAAGTGCATGTTACTGAATGCTTCACATACTTCCAAATTCGTTACGGTTGTGCTTCAAGAAGTCTGCTTCTGCAAAGAGACGCAGTTAAACCATAATTCTGCTTACCTGTGCAAGGAAATGAAGATTCTGGAAAAGTGTGATGGTGGTGAGTATTGATAGAAAATTTTGTGTTTTAGTTCTACAGTTTTCTGGCACTGAAGTTGACTGATTGGGAATATCCCCGGACGCAGTCTGAGTTCGAGAAGAGCTACACGGTTAAAGTGTTTCTTTTCCAGTTCATCAACTACTACTCATCGATATTCTATGTCGCATTCTTCAAAGGAAAGTACGTTTGATTCTTTCTTTTTTCACTCATTTCAAATGATAGCATTCTTCAGAATTTTTGTTGCTCGCATTTGCAGTGCCGTAGTCAGGCTTTCACAGTGGCTGAAGTTTTCTGATGCTTCGGAAGGGAACAGCAACAGCCAACTTGTCAATTTTCTATTAATTTAGAGATTGTGTTTTAGTATGGGCCGTCTTCAGTGATATCTCCTCAACAAGGTTGCTATAAGACCCACCTCGTTATAGGTGCCCTTCCAATAATCGTTTAGACCATTCGAGCGTTAAGCCTGTAAGTTTTGCTAACAGAATGGTCGCATATTATTCACCTGCGGGGTGGGGGGGGGGGGGGGGG
>JAARMF010001512.1:0-26784 GCA_022844705.1 Toxascaris leonina
TGATACATATGGAAACGGATGCTGCAACAGAAGTATTCATTAAAATGGTCGAAAATTGCCGTTTGGTTTGTAACAGTGGTTGGATTGTCATTCAAAATTTGCTTCATTGAGGTTTATTTGAAGTGCGGACAGTTCTGAAGTGATAACTTCGTAGAATAATGATCACCGAGGAACGTCTTTGGGCCATCTGAAAGTATTGAACAGGATGATTTGTTCGGAAGCGAATGCAAGTATTTCACTAAAATCGAAAACCAGAGAAGCGACCTATGATTTCCGATATGAAACGAGGTCAGACTGCAGAACCCGGTATCCTGAGTACTGCGTAGTGAGTTTCGCAAGACTACCTTCGTAGTGATGGTTGCCAGGACCCGGAAAACTCTAAGAAAGACGATTCCAGTGAAGGATGACTGCACGCTCTCCCTAAGGCCAACATTCGCGTAACTATAAGGCATCCAAACCGGAACGCATTATCTCCTGACTAGGATGATTCACGATGATTTTCTAGATAACTTTTTGCAAAGCGCCTGGAAAAATTTGCCACCTTCGTGCTTCTGAAATGATTCCTGAGCAGCACAAATTGTCGTCGTGTTACTTACGTGTTTTCTGCTACCTCAACATGTAGGGGGGTCACCAAATTCGTGATCTATGTGTGATGAAGTGATGGGGGAATGGTGACTGAATGTGGTGAATTGGTGGTGGTTTTGTTTCTGTTGGAAAAGAGTAGGTATCACTGGCACTATACTTATTGATTTTGAACGAGCAGAAGCTGGTTGAAGCTGAAGTTGTAGACAATGCGTCTTTCAGCGCAATCACAATAGACATTGTGGCAATAGGGCAGATATGCCCTTGACGAAGTTAACCATCTTATTTCCTTGGATGACTGGAGTTCGCTGTTTATCACGGAGCAACATAATGCCTAGTTAAACAGTCCAATTCGCAAATTTTGAAGCCTCATCAACTGTTCAATGGCAAACTTTGAATGGGCAACACAGAATTCACAGTGTCACTCAAACTTCCAACGACATCTCTGCGAATGGTAGAGAAATGGAAATTCTTATTAAAGGCAAACAAATCCCATGCTCTCTTCATATTTTCCTCGAAATCTGAGCGTTTCGACTCTGTTTTAAAATACTTAAACAGAGTTCACTACTCATCACAGACATTAAAAGATCGCATGAAACATCGAAGAGTTGTTGCCTATCAACGTCAGAAGTGCCTAGTTTACATACAAGAAAATGTACGGGAATTTGGCCGCAAGAATTCGCTTTTGCGGGAACAATGTATCCAGAATCCTCAAGATGATCGATTGCATTGAGGTGTCGAATAAAGCGTTCCAAGAGACCTGATCTCAGCCTCCGGCGAAGCCCGAGAAATAGAACTTGCCTTTGTAAGTTATTCCACCAATGTATAGGTGAAGATATCATCATGAATTTTGTATCAGATGTGAAGGGCACTTTAAGTACTGAAAAAGTCGCTCCCAGGAATCTCCTCTCTTTCTATAGCAATTTGTAGGAATTCGATGATTAATAAAGCGCTTTTTGGTCACATACCATCCAACATCGAGCTTTCATTGTGTGCAAATAACATCACGGCATTCGTGGGATATACACGCACACAACACACATGAGCGCCTGCACAAATCGGCATGTACACCTATGCTCGCGCACACAAGGAGATGGACACATACACGCTTTCATACAAATAATATGCGCACTAAAACAGTACTTGCACGTACACAGATATGGACATAAAGACGCATATGTAAAAGGAGTTTGTGCGCTCGAGGTTAGGCGTGTTCTGCGACGTGGAAGTATAGCAGACGGAGATTTCATCGGCTGAGATAGGGTAATAGTGAGGTGCAAAGGACAACTGCATATCATCTCTCTCACTTCTCAGTACTAGGGCAATTGCTTGGATTGATGAGTGCAATGACAAAGTGATTTTTGGAAGTGAATCCTTTGATAACAACTCTGCATCGCTAATTTTCACTGACATCTTAGAACATCAAATTAACGCTTCGATGAAAAAGTATTGTGTGCGATGCATACCTCATTCACTGTCGACTTTTTCAATTACTGCTATCAGTGACGTCACTGTTATTATTAGTGTTATATCGTTTAATATGTCCTCACTTGCATGCTTCCATTTATCAGCAAACTCATAAGCTGACTTGGAATTTGCTAGCTAATTATAGCTTTTATCGTTAATATCAGAATGTTCCTCCCACTATTTGAAAGCAATCACAAATCTTCCATCGTTCCATCTTCGAGCAATGATGTTGATAGCTAAATTCAATTTCTAGGTTGGAGATATGAAGCGTTTTCGGATGCGCTTGGATTTTTTTTTGTCTGTAGTCTCATCTAATTCTGCAACTTCAAGTCAATCTCAGCCGCTTGCTTAGATCACTCATCCGTTGATGAAGTTACCTACTGACTACTCTGTCGTCTTCAGAAAGAACCCGGACTAAGGCGGAATATTCCATTTGCGCAGTTGTGTAAATCGTTGTGAAGAATCAAACAACATATGGCTGCTGGGCACAATGACTCAAAAATGTTACACACCTCGCACATCCTCAGTAAGAGCAAATGGCATGCACCAACACTTTTGGCTGGTTTAGCCATCGCTGCAATACATAACAGAGAGATGACCAAAAGGCTTCTTTTCCTTTAACGTGAAGTGTGGACTTGAACATCTAGTTGCACACCTTTCCCTTTATTTGGCATATGAAACATTGAAGAAATGAACGTTCAATAACACATCAAGTTAATGTGGATTTACTGCACTGACAGTAGATTTGTTCGAACCTCTAGCGGTCCCATACTAAGGAATCCGTCGGACGAATTCAGCTTTGAACNACATCAAGTTGATGTGGATTTATTGCACTGACAGTAGATTTGTTCGAACCTCTAGCGGTCCCATACTAAGGAATCCGTCGGACGAATTCAGCTTTGAACCGTAGTTTAGAAATTCGAATTTGCTCGGCGTCTATTTCACGACATATCGCTAGGGGGCGATTTGGTCCGGGGGAAATTTGTAAAGCGTATAGGCACTGTAACGTAAAGCGAGGAGCTTTGTCGTTTTTTGCAGATGTGAATCAGTGCATATTCTCGCAGCACTTCGCATGATAAATGGGGATCGAAGAAATTCAAATCCGTTCACTGATGTTCAGATATTTTGAAAGTGGATCGTCCTATAATGTCTACTGCTAGAAGTCGGCGGCCATTTGGTCAAAGAATAAAGGGTTGCTATAAGCAACACAAAGTACAGCTTCCTTACTTCCAAGAGAGGTTGCTAGTCATAAAGCTGCTTCGAATGAGATTGAGATTGCAAATCNGTGTAAATCTGTTCAATATGAATTAGATCAACATCTTTCGCATAATTGCAGCCCCCTCTTTCGCTTGCAGACGGCATCTCTCATGCGTTTTTATAGCGCTGCCGCATGAAATGCTGCAAAGACATGTGAGTCAACAAGCTTTTAAAAGTTCTTAGAGGCCAGATGGTTGGCGGTGAGTTTATGGAAAGCAGCTAACGCCCAAAGAGCAGTTTCAGAGCGATCTTAAATCAAATAGTTACCCTATCTATTAGCCTATATGACCAAGCTTTTGTATTTATCTTTTACTTCAGGCAACAGTAGGAGAAATTAATATATCGTCCAATTTTCTATCCTTCCACCTCTGAGGATCAAGTTCTTGAATACTATCATCCACTTCACTTCTGGCATTTCAAAATAGCGACGTTCATGACACGCTGTTATCTGCTTGGTTTCTGCGGCCCTGCAAGGGATCTGAGGGCCACGCGCAGTGCTTGTTGCCTCTTAGAGGTATGGTTGGATCGCTTCCTTTTATTGCTCGCTAGAACCATAAATAACGCAATCTTTTCAGCGATCATCTTGATAACGGCTCCGATCTGTTTTGGCGGGCATTCCTCGGCACCGCTGAATTATCGAATAGCGTTCATTCTCTTCGTCATCAAACGCACCTTCCATCCCCGTAATTGTTTCCAGGTGCTTGAGGCATTTACTTAAGTTTTTTGTTGCAGTCAGCGCGGATTTATGGAAATAAAGTTGATTCCGTCTTTCCCGAAATTATGCTATTCCTGCACTACATCCAAAGTAGCGTCACTTCTTTTAGTTACATATGGGTATGCAGGTATAGCGGACATTAAAGTGTTACTGCTGAAGAGGTGAGGTCAAAATATTGGCTTACTTCCTTTGAAGTGACCATCACAAGCTTTGTGTTTGCTTTAGTATTTGCTGAGCTCTATTATCCCTTAATGCTCTTTTTCATCAAACGCCCTCCACAACGCCTACTTTTCTTTATTAGGCGCCCTTCCAAATTTCTTTCGCAAAGGCACATGATTACGACATCTTATTCGTGCGTATGCATCTCTATCTGTTGAGCAGTTTCAACGCGGAACGCATGAAATCAGAGTATCACATCAATGCACAATAGATGATTAATTTCCTTTCTTACAGTTCAGACTTGTTGATCGGTTTTGAAAGAATTGTAAACATTTAAACATAAGAAATTCCACTTATTCGGATTCTGCATTGGTCGAGTGGGAAACGAGCGATTCGTATATGAAAGGTTTGTGCGATTGGTCGAGTTGAATGAAATATGAATTCATTGCTGTGCATATTTCATTTTTTGCTGCAAAAATTGGTTGGTCAATTCAGTGAAATGCATGAGCTTATATCACCTCTTCTAGCACGCTTCTCGCAATTTTTTACAACCACTATCATTTCATGCCTACAAAGGCACTGTTTTGAAATGCTTTAAAGTCAGTCCTGTTCTCGAGTGGAATTCGTCTATCCATTTCACCCATTGAACTATAGATTTCGACAACGTGATGACATCTATATCACCTGTCTTCTGACACTTGCTAATCATCCCTGTACTTTTTGGAGTACGAATTCACTTGAGAGTATTTTCATTTAGATCCGAACAACCTCTTTGTTTCAGAGTAGCGTTGCACAATTCGATGGTTCAGAATTGTGGTAAATACAGCATTAAATCTGCACTCATATGGATCATCTATTTTAGCATAGAGAAAGTGATGCTTAGTCAACGATACAAACGGGACAACGCAAAAATGGAATCATCAGACGCAGTGCTTATTATATCTTCATGAGGTCCTTTCAGTTGGCAACTGTCGAAGAAAGATCACATGGACTGAAGTCTGCTTCATTTTTTCGGGGCCGCTGAACAATTCTTTCTATTTTGTTCACCTCGGCTGAGTGGTTGTGAGTTCCACTCAATGACTGCATTTAGTGCACCTTAGCTATTTAAAGTTGGAGCATGTCGACTGCGAACGCTCTTCAGTGAACGAATGACTGAAGACCGCCCTGTTCATCCTGCTGACCCCTGAAATGCTCCCAAATGGGCATCAAATTGGTGAAGGGAACTAGGCAGCACTTGTTGGTTTCAACTATTCATACACATGTCCTCAAAATGATAGCTTCACAGTGCCATAGACTCCTTCTTAGATAGGCCACATTCAGCATCCAATGGCTATACGATGATCGCATTGATTCCTCGTTGCACCATTTACTCTTAATTTCTGAGAAATGCTGCTAGGTTCACTGAATGCCGAATAATCAACTAATCTAGAACCCCTCTCGCTGCCGATATTATTTCAGAGCACATTCTCTTTATTTTGGGGGTATCATCAGTTTTATATGTCATTTATAATATACATATGTTTGACTTGAAAAGAGGTGAACAAAATGACTATCTCATATGAGACTCAGCGAGCATATTTCAAGCTGTAAAACAAATTGTGCAAGGGAGCGGAAGGGATTAAAAACTGAAACTGATAGGGACGGAGAGGTTCGAAATTCTTAGGTCACTTTCTTCAGCTTGCCTAACTCACGTTAAATATATTCGACTGGTCGCTGGATATGAACTGCCGATATTCAGCGAGATGCCAGCAGCTGAGTTCAAAATTTTTAACGCAACGATGTGTTTGTTGGTTGGTGATGTTGCTAGTTAGTGCAGCTAAATGATGGGGATTCTGATGATTTGCCTTATAGGCGCTGATCCAATCAGCACTGTCTTGTAATATCGATTAGGGGGTTGGATGATACGAATCAGTGGGCAGTGCTTCGTCGTACGGGTTGTTTCGTTATAGGAAATGTGGGGAGGGCACGCACATCACAAATAGCATCGTGCTCACAGCGAGATCGAGTCACAGCCAACAACACTGCAAATGACTATGCAGCTGCCAACTGTGCGTTTTCCCATCCGTCCACTTTTTTCCGTTCCTCTGAATGTTTTGTCCAGCCGCTGCCTTCTTTCATTTTCATTTGCGTTCTTTAATTCCGATAGCCCAATACTGTCTTCTCTTAAAGTGTGGAATTGTCCATTGCCAATGCGTAATTAGAATGCACTCATGCGCTTCGAAAAACCATTACGACCGTTTTTTTGTTGTGTTGTCGCTTGCAGAAATCTCTTTCAGAGTATTAATCTGTGCACGTCGAATGCGAAATTTAGCAGACTATAGTGAAAGAAGTTATAGAACATAGAGATAGTGTGGCTGAGTGGCTGCACATTACAAACTTCATTGTTCTTGTTTGTTTATTTGCAATTTGCGAGATAAAAAGCAAGCATACAGCTCACAGGTATGCTGCATATTTGTGCGCTGTTTGGAAGATTGTTGTTCTAAAAACGCATCCAACTGAGAATTTTCAAGGAAATCCATTAATTTATTGAAGTGAAGTCGTCACATTGCCTAAATTAGCCAAGATTTCGCACTGAATGCAAATATTGAACCAGTGCAATCATCACTGTTTTCGAGTTGAATGGTTCGATAATTTTATAGCGGTCGAAATGTTCATTTCTTATCGGCTCAAACAGTTTGCTGGAATGATTCCCCGCAGAGGGAGCAATTAATTTCCGAGTTAAACGGAAGTATAGAGGCTGCATTGTCACATGCCGCAAGCATTGGCAAGAAGAATTCTCCTTCTTTTCCCTGCACGCATGCAAAATCTCCTTGTTTTTCCCTATACGATATGCAACTCGTCGACTTTGTTGTCTGCGTGATGTAGATTCCCCACCATCCTCATGGCACTTTATAAGCTATCTGCAATATGGAACTCCGCTTGCATCAATTAACTTGATAGTTTGCATGTTGAGCTCAACTGAATTGGCTTTACTCACATAAATAAAGAAGAGTGCGCGTGGCAGTTGAAATATACTCAGCACAGCACCCACATAAGTGCATGTGTGCCCATGCGATGGTTCCGCCACGGGCGAGGCGAGGGATTTTATTCGCCAATGAGAATCCAGTTTATAGTAGCTCTCCATTTTTGTGCTCTCAATCGGATATGAGCGGCTATATTTGTTTTGGTACAGCACATTTACAATTGTGGAACACTGAGCGGAGCGGAAATTGGTTCAGAAGCTCCTATCATTTACATCAACATTTGTGTCCGCTTGACACTATTCAAGAGTAGATTTTTCCTCAAAAGAGTACGGTGCTTCGATAGAACCAACTGCCATGGGGATGGGTCGGTTGTTTCTCGGACGGTTGGAACATCATTAACACCCAATTAATCCCCTCTGACCTGTTCCATCAATTCGCGAAGCGTTTCGTTCGCTTGTCTCTGCAACAACGTGCATTCGGTTTCAAATGTTTCGCGTCCCTGTGTGCATATTTAGCTATTCATAAGAGAATTCCACAAACATTCCAACTAAACAAATAACCTCTTCACAGTACTATTGTAATCATGCTTCATTTAAGTTGATCTAAGCATCGAATCGCAAAGCATCGAATAATTTCAAGCAGTTTGCTAGTGCTGAATGACAACTTTATTCATTTCTTTTAACAGTATTTAATTTACTATTTATATACATCTATAGAAGTTGCCATTTATGAACAGTATGAGTAGTGTGAGTGACAGCATTGGTTCAGCACGTTGGATAAAGCTAATGCTTGATTCTAATCTTCTTGAAATGTTTACTTGTGAAGAGATGTTTATTTCTGGAAAGAGCAAAGGTGTGTCTCAATGAGATGCACCGTTCTGCTAGTCGATCGAGCTTCCACATATTTTTTCTTCTCATCTCGACCATATTCGCTGTCATCAATCAGCCTTCGAAATAATCGACGCTTCGCTACATTATATCCTCAATACGCAATAAGTCTTCTTCCAGCGAATGATCGAGCAATTATTGGATTAAGTGAAATCAAATTAGCTATTCGTCCATCGCTCACCTTCACTCCACTCGATTGTCTCTTATCAGTCGTTCCGCTTTACATTTCACTCATTTAGTAAATTCAAATCAAATTAGTTGTTTGGAAGCGATTTCAATCTGATTTCAGTCTTCTTTCCTTTGGAGTATTTCCACGAAGTTTGTTTCATCTAAATGCTTAATTACCCCTTAGGGTCGTCGTTGTTTATCAGTGCACTTCAACCTAGATCACTGAACGATGAATAATATATTCCATCTTAGTGAGCATTAGCTTGTTTGCTTTCGATGAAGTGCGTCACTGATGGCATTATAATAATCCGATTTTATATGGTTATATCATATATTGGGACATCAACGCAATAAATATAATCGCTATTTTTATTGACAGATGCAATTGCCTTCATTTCTGTTACTGCCATAAGTGCACAGCATCATCGATCAATACGAATATCCGATTAAATCAATCTATAATGAAAGAATAAGCTGTTGATTGATTGACATTCGTGTTAAGAGCAGCAACGCGACGCCGCTTAGGGGCATCTCAGTGTGGAGCGCTCGTTGGCTCGCTTCTATGCCCTCATTTCTGAACGACGTCGGCGCTCTTCGCACACGCTTCTTGATCGCACCTCACGCAACTACTTGATCGCTTATTCGTCGTTAATTAAGTTATCGTAAAGAATTCTCTTTTCAGTTATTAAGCAGTGAATTACTACTCTCTGGCAAGCAACTGACCGAATTGCAATTAATTTCATTGCATTTTGCAAATGTCTGCAAAATGTAATGTCCAATTCGTGTGCCCCTTATGTACTTTTTCTTATGATCTAGAGAACCTACAGCAATGATGATAAATCTTGCAATCAGCACATGATGCTTTTCGCACTGCTGGGAAGCGAGTTTTTGGCGACCATGGCTTTGCGCGGCTTATGTCATTACTCTTGAACATTTCTAAAGCTGCCGCTTTACGTTACGACTCCTAGTAAGCGCGGATTCTGTCATTTTTTCTAAAGTGCAGTTTCGTTCGTTTTAAATATTATTTAATGTGCACACCAATTCATCGTTACTGATTTGTTTGAATCCCCGATTGTCGCGGGTTCTTCCACGACTTCGTATCCAATCGAATTCTGCGGATTTTTACCACGTTGAACAAACTTCCATCACACTTGATCGGACATCGGCAAATATGCGAGTGATCATAACTGCTCGAAAGTGGCCATTCAAGAGTGTAAGAAACGACTGTTTCTTCAATCTATTCCAGTCTTTTATCTAAAGATGTCTGAGCTTTCCTTGGACAGGCATACGTTTCTTCTTCGTTTTTGCAGTCCCTCCCAACTAGTGTTACCACATGGCTAGCGTTCACCTTGGAATGCGATAAAGAAGGTCAGTGAGCAACGATAAGATGTAACCAGGGTTAATGTCCGAATCAAACGGTCAGTGAAATGTTCAATGCTGAAAGCGTCTGTCTCAACAAAGTCTGAAGAAGGCATGAGGAGAATCTAACTGTATTCCGAGTCTCTCATAATGCTGTTTAGGTGTAACACTGTCCCACTTAGTGAGCCGTCTTTCGTGTTTCATTCGTAAATCAAATTCGGCCATTCTTATGCACTTTTTGCCGTTTTTGCAGATTGTACACATGTGCAATCTGCGAATTTGCACATCTGCAAATAATTGTAGACGTGCAGATTTGTCTCTTTTTTGCCGAATGAAGAAACCCTTCGCAAACGAGATTCGAACCGGCGACCTTTCAATTCGTGAGTGTGTACAACAATGATTGATTGCTGCTTATGGATTTGGCGAGAAAAGATGCCCTCAGTGCCATCATTAGTTAGTGGGGCAATGTTTGTATCAGTGCTGTGTACATTTGAGTTGGGAAAGCGCATCATGGCAAGGTCATGTCTGTTTGTTTATTACGCCTTTTGTTGCAGTTTCGGAAAAGGCCATGGAAGCTCGGGTTGCGAAATTATACGAACATGATATGGACCGAGTGATTTGCTAGTGCGGCGGTCTGGGTTGCGAAATGGGCCGAGGAATAGTTTTTTTTTTCTTCGAGAGGTTTAATAAGGGTGTTTAGTTCAGCTAAAATATGAGCGTTTACAGTATACTCTTTGTTGTATGGTAAAAACTTATGGAACGATTAGGCTCGATGAGTGTAGTTATGCGAGCGTAGCGCATCCCTCCCAGCCACTTTGATGTCCAAATTGTTATTCTTTGCATTTCATCTCCCATGGCGGTTTATTTCATAAATTTTTTGGTTCTGCAGTGAATTGCGAAGGTCTGAAACAGTCGGAAGTGAGGAAACGTATAGACAAAAAATATACTAGATTTCGGATTGTCAGGAAGCATTACCCGTATTACCTGCAGTGCACCTGCCCATCCGACATATAGGTGGGAATCTTTTCGAGTACTTGAATCCTTCACAGTTTTTGTTCATGCACATTTCTTAGGGGGGGTTTTTTTTGTTGTTTAATGTGTAGCTAACTGCACATGGAGAGACAGACAACAACCCTACATTATCTATTCTCGGTGGTCTTTGTTGCACCAACTTCACATGATTTCAACAATTCGTTGCTGAGCTGCGTGCTTCAGAATTTGTTGTGGGATGTAGATGTAGGATTCTGATCAAACTCTCGATCAACATATTTGCAAAAGCCCTCATATCACTATTAGGTGACCCTCTGAAACCTAAGTTTTGTTGAGGTTGAATGGTTCTAGTGAAATTCGCCGTTGAGACATGCGATTTATATGTTTATCATACAGTTGATGTTTTTGATAGCGTCAATTCATTTCGTTCGCCCTGTCATTGCCATGTAGACAGCGAATACCCAGTTGGCAAAAAACTCGACGTGAATAGTTTGGTTATGAGCGACCTTTGCTATTTTCGGTGCATGTGTGCGCAGCAACGTTGTTTTTTCACTCGGTGCATTCAGTCAAACTGGTTGAAGCATTTGGAGATTCGAGCGGCGTATATGTTCATTGCCTATCGATCGATGACATTATTGTCGACGATTTCCATTTGTGTATAATTTGGTTGTTTTCGTGACCGACGAATTGTAAGCTGTTGGCTGATGTTGTTTTCATTTGTAGACCATCATCAGTGTTATTTTCTTTGCTGTCGAATGCCTCCATTCAAATGTAAACACTAAGCTGGTTTGACTGATCGTATGTTCAGTTTTCCTGCAAAATACACCAATCTTGTTTTTTCGTTTGCTCCATCTGAAGAAAAAAAATCTGAAATACTCACTAGTGACCTGAAAGCTTTTGCGTGCTTCGACACTTCCAAGGTAATATACATTGGCTGGCGAAAGGAGCGATTTGCATTTCTTTGTGCTGCATTTGTTCCCGCCATCGTCGTTCGTTTGTTGCTATAATTTCTGAAGATTAAATCAGAGAGCGGCTTTTTGAATTCCTTTAACGCTTTTATTGAGTTCAGAGAATGGATTATCCAAGTCAAATATCAGCTGCCGTTCATTGAGAGTGTTTGAAGCAGCGTGGAAGCAAACTGCTTTATCGGCGTGGAAGCATTATTCACTTGTTCCGCATCTATTCCACTTTGTTGCCGCATTGTTGTTGCCTCAAAGTTTTCAATAATCACTTACTTCCTTTGCTCAGAAAAAAAAACGTTTGCACCTATTTTCTCTCTTTATTTATATACGCATGTTTATGAGTGACAGCGTTGACGTTCTTTCGTCGCCGTTACCTTCTGAATTGCTTGAACGAGTTTTTATGAAAGCAACACAGCGGCTTTCTTTTCGGTCCCAATTTTCGAATAAAATTTCACAGAATAATTGCATCAAACATTTATTCTTGCAATAGTGCTATTACAGTTGTTCTTAACTGCGTCACATTGTTTTAACGCTTGATGACAGACGACGTCGAATTAGGCGTGCTTGATTGTGCCCCTGCTGAACACTTCTTTGGATGATGCTAAAGGGAAAGATATTTCAGCAGAGGCAACCATATCGCCAAGATGGCCGTCGAAATGCAGCAAATCATCGAGCTAATCCTCGCAATTTTCCTGCCGGTTAGTTATTCGGTCGATTAAGAAAAGCTCATTCATGTATGGATTTTTTGTCTTGTACATGTAATAGTGGCGGGGAGGGGTATGGTTTGAGCTTTCTGTAATTCAACGTTGAATAGCTTTTGTCTTCAACATGCTTTATGAGGGGGGGGGGGGGGGAATAGCAAATTTCGTGCACGGGGAAGGTGAGAATAGGTAGGTAGTGAGTGGTAAGCCGGGTTTTAGAGGTGTGGGACTACAAATATCGTTGAAATGACGGTTAATCAAAAAGAATTTCGAATAATCTAGTCATATAAATCCTTTGGCCATTTGAAGTGCTGATAATTCAGTGAGTGTTGTTTGGCGCAGATTATATCCATTTGGTTTGGTCGTTGAAACTGCTGCGGATTGCTGTGTGAAATCACTGAGGAGACAGATACATGCATGGGCATTCGAAGATACAGTAACGCTTTAATGCACATCTATAGAAGCTGAACGAAGGCAGATTAGAGGATATTGGTGAATCGTTCGCACATTTATGCACTCAGCGCCAATTTCATTGTTCGATGACGTGCACGGATTAGATGATGTGCTGATGCTGGTTAAGTCTAGTTAAATAAAATCTGATGCTTACAAGCGATAGACCGATTTCTCGTTGTCGGGCAGCAGAAGAAAAACCAGCATATCGCAAAGTTATATAGAATTCAATGAAAGTACTTGACATTCTGCAGAATTCTGATTTTATGGAGTTTATACTGTGTTATCAGACTAATGCAAACTAATTTTGTGTGGTAGCAAGTCGACTTCGTTGGGCTTCGTTCCTTTGCTTTTCTAGAAGTGCACAGCGATTTGACTTCTTTCTCTCATCACTTCAAAGATGTCTTCACGCTAAGAGAGGATTTTTAAGGAAGTTCAGTTTATTGAGGGAGGTACTTATTTAGAGCAACAGTCTTTTTTCCAGAACACTTGTTTGGCCGTGGCAATATTGCATCTTTTCAGTAATCAAATTTAGTGTAGTAGCATTAAGGAACGTAAATGTTTGTGTTGAATGGAGGAAAACGGCTTGTTTAGGAGAAGGGATTTTGCAGAAGAAAAATACCCTCCCTCCCAAAGGCTCAATGAAGGTAGAGGTTGTTATAGTGAGATTCCAATCGGAGTTGTAAGGCTTAATTCTTTCAATGGAGTGATAAGAGAGAGAGAGAGATTGGAACTATTTCTGCGCCCAAAAGCAGGGCATTATTGGCGATGTGCAGTAGCAGTACGTAACCTTTGAGAAATATGGAAACAGCCAGTTTTGAATGGATGGCGAGGGAAGGAGGCATCGAGGAAGTGTGTTTCTTTTGCAGTAATCATGTAAAAGAGACTTTGTTGCATTGTCGGTGTTTAATAGTGAAGTGCTTGGGGTGCACTCCAATCCATTAATTGCACACTGTTACACCCTTTTTTTAGGCAGTAAGTAATTATCCATCACATATGGTGAATTCTTTTTGTCCGCTTGGTTGACATTTTAATCGAAATCGAGCATCATTTTGCAAAATGGATGTCTGCTCGAGGGGATCACCGTGAGATGGAAGAAAATGGGGAGAGTAGTTCCATTTATTCTCGAGATAATCGAAAAACTACGAGCAAACGGTTTCAAACTGGAGGTGGGAGTGCGCAACATTTCGTTCGAATCCTTCCAAGAACTACAAATTCTTTTTTGATCCTATCTTTTTTCCATCATGCGCAGGGTTCTAAAGTTTTTTTCCACGTTCAGTAATCACTTTCTCGAGCCTTTCCCGAATAAAATAAATACTGTGAATAACCTAGCATTGTGCCTGAATGCGTCATTTCCCAGCGTTATAATGTTTGGGCACGATGAAACCTTGATGATCATGATCGCTTCCTGTACGTTTTCTTCCTCCATACCTGTGAGTGGTCGAATAAGTCTACTACTCTTATGCGCGCTTTCTCGTGGATAACTTCATAAAGGAACTCGGAATTCTTATTAAGTATTACGTTACGACTACAGTGGTTGGCAAATAATAACCCATCAGAAAGTTGGTCCGGCAAGTTCTGTCAATGGTTCCGCTTTTCATCACATATAAGTGAATGAACAGTCGAGGATAAGGAGTGATGAAAAAGTGACCACTGGACATGTTATATGTGGTGATTTAAGTATATTTTGAATTCCCTAAAGAGATAAGCTAAAATCAGATGAGAGTGACTGTTTAAAGCTTTTTGACTTTCTATATGTTTCAAAATATCAATTTTCAGCCGTTAGCAATTTTCATCCATGGCAGCGATTGTAACATCCACGTTGTGGTCAACATCATATTATGCTTCTTCTTCTGGTTGCCGGCCGTGCTTCACGCTCTCTGGTATTGCTTCTTCCGAGCATAGAAATTCATCTGTTGCTCATCGTTTATCAGCCAGTGCAACGCAATCAGTTCGTCTAAGCTATGCCGAGAATGCTTCCTTTGATACTACTTGGCTGCGTTATTCGTCGAATCCATCTCTAATTTTGAACCATTTCAATTGTTGTCTAATTTTTCGCATATTTTCTCGATTCTTTTCTCCAAATGTGCTATTAATTGTGATGTTTTCTCACGTTATACAATTTTTATGATAAAAAAACTTTGTTTTCAGCGAATATTCCATAAATGGAATGCTGACGAATCGAACAACGTTCTACTTATTTTGTAAGGGAACTAATGAACATTGCTTTTGTTTCGTGCGATTATTGTTTTATAGTTCTCTTATAGTTTAAGGTTGTTTGAATAAGTTGGCAGCGAACTTTGGAATTGTTTCGATTGCTTTTTATTATAATCGGATAAACAGCAGACTGCCGCCGTAATGTTTTTTGAAGATCAGCGAGGGAAGTGAATGGATCGTTCTGAAATAAGGAATATAATGAAGCCTCGAATCGACTAGCAAATTTCCTTTCATTTTTGCGTTTAATTTCTGCTGACACTCAAACATTTATAAGCTTCAAAAGGGATAGGATACCTCTAACACACTTTAGTAAAGGATGGAATAGCCGTTGAGCATTGCTTTCTGCGGAATAATAGCCAGTAATAAAAAGGTTCCTTCTCATCACCAGAGGCTTTATTTCCCTCGCTGTGAATGCACATGATCACGTTTTGACATACAAAACTGATCAGTAATATCATGATGAAGCGTCCCGAAGTGCCTAAGTGTGTACAGCCTTTTTCAGTGTTTTAACGCCTTTTTCAGATGCCTTATCTACGATTTCATAATTTTGAGGTGCTCCTTTGAGTAGATATTGTTAGGTTTGACTTTCAAAATAGCATCTTTATTTTTTCTCATCAGCGTGATACGTAAAGTATGCAATAATGAGAAAAGAACTCGTGTGGAGATAACTGCGAAATGTTGCCTTCGAACTCAAACTTCACGCCGTTTATAAATGTTTTCGTTTGTTCTGCCTCGTCATTAGACAGACTGAATGATGGAAGTGTGTGTCTTGAAGGCAACCTGAAAACTGCTGTTTCGAAGAAACAACTTCAAATTCAGATTGAAGAGGCTTCGCACATCAATAATATCTTCGAAAAAAGACCCACTCCTTGCTATCGCATATTTCGTTCTGCACTGTGGATGAGAACAAGTTGCGGATTTTAACGGAATCACGCAGCTGTGCAAAGTAAAGAGAGGATCAAAGAAAAGCAGTGTAATGTTTAGTGTACATCAGTGTGATACGGCCTTTGACCCCCAGATTGTCGTTTATCTACCGTCCTGAAATCAGCGATACATCCCAGTTTTTGCAGCTGACTGAGACTTGTCGCTCAACTTCCTTACATTTCTAAATCACGATAATTTTTATTCGGCTGTGGGAATCGCCTCTTTCACTGTACGACAACATAAGAAGAAGCTTGCTTATCCGAGTGCACTAGAACTGAACGCCATTCTATCCGTTTTCTCGAATATATTTGTAACTTTTTTAGACATTGTGCGGTTTTTTTGGAAAACAAATGTTTTCATTGCGAAGTCGAAATGTGCTCATATGTATATGTTCGAAACGAGCAGAAGTGATGAGCCATTTGTGGGAAATGCAAGACTCGTTGATATTTGCATCGTTAAGTAGAATGACTAATTAGCGCTTCCCACAATACAGTCCGTGAAGGAGCAACTGCATAGAAATTTTATATGAGACTCACGAACTGTGTTACAATCTTTGTAGCATTTAGTGTGGGCGAACAGTTGCCAGCGTAGGCTTTCTCTTGCGAAGCAGTGGCTGTATTAATTAGCAGTTGTAATTCGTTTTAGTGTAATTTCGTTTAGCAAGAGTGCGTTCTGCACAATTACGATGAGAAGGGGTTGTTCAAACGGTTTGGATGATATCGTCGATGGGGTTAACTCGACGACTTGGTATTTTCAGTTCCTTTTCAATCTGTAGACTCTGGAGAAACGTAGAAAAGACGAAGAGGAGTACGAGTTATTATGACCTGGAATGTAATCAAGGGCAGTTGAGGATGAAGCGGAGGGGATGGATTGCCTAGCCGTCTCCGTAGCTGGGCTGGCATGGAGTATTCAGGCATCGGAGACCGTAGTGGAAACGGGCAGCTTCAAGCATATGGTAGCTCCGACCTCAAAGAAAGAAAATGACTAGGGGCACACCGAAGTGCAACATATGTTCCCATTCGTTCCTTCCGCTTCCTCTGTAAAGGTTGCACTAAGAAAATTCATTCTTGCACTACAGATTAAATCCACCACAAAAGCTTAGTGGTTTCCGACATGAAGTACCAGAGGGGTGGACAACAAAAAACGTGCAGACGTTACGTCGTCGTTTGCAAAGCAAATTTGCAAAAGTGTATGAAGTTGATAGATTGGCTTGTGCTTGCGAGGTTCCTCACGGGACCATCACAAACGATAAGAAAAAGTGCATCAGAGACAGTGAAAAGTGACGAATTTCTTCCGGGAGCCGCTGTTGAAATTTCAGCTATTTAAATGAAAATATTGGGGAAACAATATATTGCAGGGCACTCAAGACTTTTAAGAACGAAGATCCTGGTGCTGGTGCTGGGACAATGTGAATATTTCGCATGTTTTCTCCTGAGAAAGCTTTCGAGAGTAATGATGAATGAAGCCTGCTTGCAAGCTTCCTCAGCACAAAATCATGACTAAAAAGGCTACTATGAGAGGTGATCTTGTTGCAATCGTTGTTCAGCTAGTTCCCGATAAAATTCTTGCTGGCTAGAGTTCATACCGTCCCGATTCGTAAAGAAGCTGTAAAAGGACTAGTTCATCTGTTGACATACTTATTAAGGCACATATTTGACTGGGCTCCTGAGACTTGAGTAACAACAGCTGAGTAAAAACAGCAAGTCCCAAGAGCCACATCTCGTTATGAAGTTTTAATGTCACAGATACCCTATTTAATAGTATTGTAAGCGTATTTCTTTTTCAACTGCACAGGCCAAAGATTGCACTCAAAAAATTAAACACATCTGAAAAAATCCTATATGCGAAAGGTTTCCCAATATTGATTCATCGATTAAACAGATGATCTTTAATCAACAGCGGGTCCTCAATGACTTCGCCCTCACTGTGCTTCATGAGACGAGTAATTATATTATTGTAGCAAAGGTGTGAACCCCAACTAACGTCATCGATTTCACAGTATAACAGTTGTACAATTCACCTGAACTCCATCGAAGATGGCGAACCAAACGATGGCCTATCCTTTCTGCCAAGAAAATTGCTGCGAGAGGGCAAAAAAGCTTTTGCGACTTGAGCTGTGATATTCGTTTCAAGCCAAGATTTATTTGAACTCATCATTTATCATAGCATATTCGCACATGCTGCAACCCATTTAAACCACTTGCATAGCCCAAATAACGCGTCTTTCACTGCACTTCAAGCTCGACGATATCGTATGATGTTAGGAAATGTCAATGACAGATGTCACGTATGGAATAAATGTGTTGGTGGTTGTATCCTCACTAGAAAATTCTTATCAATGACTCATATAAGTATCAATGCTGATAAAAGCAATTGAATGTTTTACTTGGAACTCAAAATAGTAACTGCAACGAAAGTAGTGCAAAGAGCATTAAGATTTTCCACCATCAGTCTATGCGATAGATAAAACAGAAATATACTTCACAAGCCAGGACCAACTGTGCCGTTTGTTAAATCCGCTACAAGAAGTCACGATCATATCTGAGGCCTCGAGCATGACAGCCATATAAACCGCCTTACGATTGTCTAATTTGCAAGCTCGAACGCTACCAATCGCTCGTATAGCAAAAGTTCGAAAAGGCTTCTGACGCGATCGGTTAATCCTCATATCATAAGCCTTGCAGCACTCAAAAATATTGACCGCAAAGAGGAATAGGACATGAACTTCATTGATGAGCAATAAGCGGACCGAGGAAAAAATGACGCTGCATATCTCACGAGAAACTGCTTGATATCAAACAGAATGTCACGAACTTTCCATGATCATATCAGTGAAAACACTAAGAAGATATCAGTTAAGCTTGTGCGTACAACCGCAAATATTAAACATATTCGGCATATATTTACACTGATTGCTCATTGTAATCACCATCCTATAAACAAATGACTGATAATTAATTCTTGCGACGAAGCTGCTCTACAGGAAAAGTACACGTCCATTGGGGCACTCAGCCATTGCCATATAAGCAATGTGCAATTCGCGGAGCATCAATGTTCAACGAAAAATGTGCATCCTGAAAGAAAGGCATCTTGAGTTTGGTTCACCTGACATAAGACTTCGGCCAAAGATCATCTCACAAGAATACAAAAAGGTATAATGGTGAATGGCTAGAAGGAAAAGCTAGAGAAAACATCGATTCATATCCACAATAATTTAGGAACTACATCGAGGACAACAGACTATAAATGGAAAGATGTTTGTAGATAAAAAATGCAGGCAAACGGATGGGAGAATGGTCTGAAGATATGGCACTTTCCTGAGGCGCGGCTCTCAAATTATGATTTCATGCAGGAACAACACTGCACTTGAAGGTTAGAGACATTAGTTTCTGTCAAAATGGCAAAAAGCAGCAGAGAAGGCAGCACTTCAATTATTTAAATTATATGATCAAAGAAACGGCGTAAGGCTTCATTTAGAGTTCCCTGCTTATGAAGTAACTGCTAATAGCTTTCTGAAAATTCACATGCACTGGCTTTTGGCGTATATAAAATAGTGAGGAAACAACGGCAGGTGCCATCCAAGCTGAGGCAACGACAACGCCAGACGATGTGGCAAAACGGCTGGGATGGGTAGAGAGGGCGAGATTTGCCTCCGTCATACCTGTGATTGAATCTTAAGATCGCCAAGTGGAAAGAGGTGCTATGTGAGGATGGTGTAGGAAAAGATTCAGGTAAACTTTGGCTGTATGCCAGTGAGCAAGCTGTATTGGTGTCTATGGCACGTACAAAAATAGCGTTAGTTCAAAAAGAAGACTCGAGGTGCAACCTCAAGTTTGATCAATGCCACCCAATGGACAGACATCAATGTGCAGTGTTGATGTGTGCGATATCATAGGTGAGAATCTATTGTACTGTGACACAATATGACTATAAAATTCCACGTAACAGTTAACTGAGTTCACCTAGATATTGTGTGTCGTTGAAACAGATCGTGAATGTAAGCTCAGTTTAGTGCCCCCATCCTCGCGTCCCATCAACACTACCCGCCCCATCGAAGTGTTTTGTATGACTTTTAGCTAAGTTTTGGTGCGCCTCGCATGTACCTTCATGAACGTTCTCTTTTGCTGTCTGAACGGTACTGTATGCAGTAACATTTACTTGTAGGGAGTTATAGACGGATTGCAAGCCGCTATGTATTTCCACTGGCTGTAGCACCGGAGTTCCACTGATTGTCACACCATGTAGACCCAAACTGAGCGAAGCCAAGTGCCTGTGGCGATAAAACGCAAGCGTAACCGGCTGAAGGGAGCTGTGATTGCGCCACGCAAATCAATAGCCCAGTCACGAAAGCAATCAGGAAATAACGATAGAACATCTCTATAAAAAAGTCTATTAGTTTCGATGCGATGTTGTTATTCGCTAGAGAACCGCTTGTGATAACACGTTTGAGACTAACAGCATCAAATTTCGCTTCTATCTCCTTCCTCCGCTTTCATCACCACCTACATGAATCTGCAGCGTGTGCTGTTTTAAGCGCTCTGCAAAAATACGCAACATGAAGCAAGAATGAGCGAAATATCAAAAAAAAAAAAATCTCATAGATAAGGGAAAAATTACTGTCTAATTCTCAACTTTGTATAGGTTCGTAAGGGATCAGGTATAACCTAACTTGTCGGTAACATCTTGTACCAACTATAAAGTTGCCATCAAGTATAAACCAACTCGAGAATAATTAACGGTCAATTGAAGTATTTTTGGGCTAATATCTCAAGAGTATCTAGGATACCCAATATTTTAATGCCAAATAGAAACGTCTCTCAAGGATTCGTCAAGATAATCAACTCAACAATAAAAAACATTGTAGCATGACAACAGTGTAAAAACAATACTTAGAATCGAGGACAAAGAAGTGCTAAGGTCAGGTGAAGCACCGAGATCAAGCCTCTTTGATCGAGCCGTGCTAAAACACGGGAGGTACTTGAACAACAGGTGAAATAGTGGGAAAATGCACCTTCCTAAACGAATGAAGGAAAAAATGAAATGAAGCAGGTGGCAGGATATTCGCTTCTGCACTGCTCTCATTAGGTCAACCAATTTAATGGGTTCCCAATAAACGTTCAAGTGCGCAAGGAGATCCTGTGGCGGTTTTTTTTAGCAGTTCCCAACGAACCTGAACGGCAATATTTGTAAGTCCCCATACGGAGGGACGCCGAGTATCTAAATTCGGTTTGGGCAAAGTATTGAGAACAATTAATATATAAACCAGTACGCAGATTTTCTGAACAACGTTTGGTTCCATGGGAAAGTGCTGCCGGATAGCGAGATATAAGAAACGATATTCTATCGTACTGAGGCAAGACTCTCTGCCACTTGCAGTCGATAAGTTGATTCGCAGGCAGCGTTGCATGCGGTTCGAGCATATGCCCGACGTTAATTCTTCTTCCATCAGTGATCTAAGCAATAGCTATCACTGTTTGTCCTTTGGCCTGGCCGTATAAGAAATATTTTATCAGCTTTCGCGTGATCTGTCGCTTATTCATTTTTAACGCAACCTCACCTGCCTCACACATTCCGTCGACAGTGAGAGCCTGGCCGAAGATGATGATAAAATTATTATATGCCACCTCTCCCCCCTCCAAAAATTCGTCGTTTTTCATAGGTACTACCTATTATCTCAATATATGGACACAAAAACAGATCAATAGAACAGCACAAAACTCGTCGATCTGCTTGCATAAAACTAAAAACATTGATGAGATGTCAGTCATAAGTGAACATCAAAATCATTTGAGTGTTATTTATACGAATGGTTGACTGATAAACCAGTTAGCTATCTGAGAGTCGCCACTCCTTACAGTGTCTCGTGAAAAGAGTGCGTCTACGCGTTCTGCTTACCGCTAAGGAAAACAGGAAGTGAACGATGTTCCGTGCATCTTCCACTACGTATAGTAATAGCAAGAGCGCCATTAGCCAATATAGAAATTTCCCAAATTCGGAGTCATTTTTTTGCAACGAATGTTTTTGAGTTCATGGCAACACTGGCACTGCTTCATCACATCGAATGCAAACGTTGACGCTGAGAATTTATTGTTTCGATGTCAGATTTGAACGTTTGAAGAAGCCGCACAAACACCCCCTTCACTCAATAGTCTAGACCTAGGAAACTTCACCTCCAAAGTTCGATTCGAAGTCGCCAATCCTCATGCGTTTCGAATAGCAGCTCATCACCAAACATACTCGCACTGGGAAGTTCACTATACTTTGCAACTCCTTATGTTTTTTTTTTTTGGAAGTTCTCCACTCATTGAACCCGGCTGCAGGAGTCAATCATAAATCGCTCTCCGTTGAAGGGTGACCGATTCGGTGGTGCAACAAAACATCAACAGCGCTGCTATGAGCACATCACAAACCCATTTAAAATATGAGCCACGATATGCTTCAGCTGTAGAGGAAGTGACTGCTCACATCCGCCACCTGCTACGGTCACATTTGCCACAAATCGTTGCTGCTTTGGAAGAACTCTGATACTCACTTCCTGCATACTATGGCGCACTTGGATAGATGTTTCAGCTGGAGATGCTGTGACATTTGCGCCGCGGAGTCTTGGACAGCATTCACGTTGAGACTGTGTGGAATTTTTCATTTAGAAAGCTAATGTGATCCTCATTGTATTTCGGGTATTTTAGATGACATTGGACAGAGCCCTGCTGGTCGGCTCGACCTCAAGCCAAATTATCTGGAGGAGGATACTCATGCAGAACCTCATAAAACTTAGATTGGTTTTACACACCACAAATGTTCCAGCGTCTCTTCAAGAGACTTCAAAAGCATTGAACGGCTTTACTGAAAAAAGTCATAAGCATTTTCTTGCAACATTCCTGCCAGATGCATCTCGCTTGGAACCGATTCAATTCTTCATCATCAAAGACGCAGATATATGAGTGTATTCTGCTCGGAGACCGCCAAGGTCGTGTTTCATTGTCATCGCTTGATTTAGATTAGGATGAACATCCATCTCAACACCTGAGGCATTCGATCATATCACTGAAAAAATAACCTCTCACGTATCTGCAAAATTCATCATCGATTCTATAAAGTCACCAATGCAACAAGAGAAAGTCATGGTCGAGTGCATGCAAATTCTTCATATTTGTCTAGAACTTCTTGCCAATCAGAACGAAATATGAGTGAAGGCGATATCCTGAAAGAAACGTAATATTCGCTAAAGTTCTCACCTCTTCTCAAGTTGAAACTACCCTACAGGCAGCTATATTGATGCAAATATTGAAAGGAAGTTGCCTGACGTCTTTCTCGGGAAAATTTTTGCAGAATTATATGAAAGCGATTTTTTAAAACATTAGCACGGAGCCCACAGGGAGTCATGACATGAAGAGATTCCTGCGCTTTTTATTTGTGTAAGTAACGCATATAACCGATCGGTTTGGCCAGAGGGCGTACAGACACGCGTATCGCAGCAGATCTTTTGGAGCGCCTTTTCCACATGTTTAGACAGTTAGTTGATTTCTATCAGTAGACTTGGCCGTTGATGGAGCTGATTTCAGGTTCCTAATGCTGGCTCTCGTAAGAGTAGGATTCAGATGGCTGCTCCCCTTGTTTTTCAGGGTTCGACTCACTTGGAGTCAAGCTCGTTTTTTCAGAGTCGGAGCACGAGGTGCGAATTTCAACAAATTAACTCTTTCTCAAGCATAAAGAGTTCAGATAAGAAACGTCTACTAGTACTGCGTTTTGGTGCTGCCCACCTCAAATGTCCCCGAGTGGAATAGCAGCTGTTAAAACAAGCCGCTATAGCAGTGTTCCGGTTTGGAACACCCAGTGTCGGTTACTGTCGAATACTTCCTAGCTTAACTTCCAAGTTCGCGACCACCATCTCAGAAGTCCAGTTTTCGAAAAACCCATTCTATTCATGGTTAGTACTAGCGTTATTACTAATATTAGTGCTAGTGTTATGAACATAAGGTTGAAACAGAGCAAATCGCCCTTGTCGTACCGCACTCGTACAGCCGGTTTTTTCGCGACGTTACTTACCATTTACGTCGTCTTCAAACACAGCGTTTATCATTCTACTTGGCCGGCTTAAATGTCGGTCAGCACCTGAAATGTTGAAAAGTTTTTCACTTGCGAGGCGTTCCACCGACGCTTGTCCAAGATTAGTCTAGTTGTAAAACCCGCTTGCTGACCTTCGACCTCGAATCGCTGGAATATCGTCGCCTATAAGCTCTCCCATCCAACACCTCAAGACGATGAGGGGAATCTAATACTTAAGTTGGTAGTATGCTTGGATCTGCGAAAACTCTTCGTATCCACAATCTACACCACCAAAGAACTCTTCGACAAATATCGTTCTTAGCTGTGTTGCTTTTGGAACCATTCGTCTTTAGGATGAGCTCCCTGATGCAATTATTGAGGCGAAAATGCCTCTTTCTTTAACGTGCGTTTAAGCAGTTTCGATCCTTTTACCAACGCGAACGTTGTGTTCTTCATGGCATTAACGTAGGAGTCCTTCATGGCTCTCAGCTCCTTCGTTCTCCTGTTTCATACCCTCTTTTGCATTGGCCTATTACTGTGGAGTCTGCAGATACCTCGATTCTTTTGCTTTGCTGCCCTCTTCACTCAGTTGGTGATTCCCCTACTTTTGCGTGCCTTCCGGCGTTCTGAAATTCATGCGTCTCTAGAGACTCAATTTCCACGTCGTGCTCGCTCCTCACGTGCGCTTACTTCGCTGAGTGAGAGATGGTCGTTTGTTCTCTGTGAGGGAAGAGCTCTGTACAAAAATAAACCTTCATTTTTGTTTTGAAACGTCTCAGACAAAAATCGATTTTCTTTTCACCATGCTCAATGAGTGGAATGTAAGCCAGTGCTGTGCCGAAGTCAACCAAAACATCGTAAGTGCTCTGGGGCCAACGTCAGCTTCGAAGCATCATCTGTACCGTCGAATCGCTCTTGCTGACTTGGATCTCGACGATGAATCTAGCCGCGGTCACATGTAGTCGTTTGGAAATAAGGAATTAAGGAAGCCCTGGAGAATTATCCAGAAAATAACATTGTGGCGTTAAGATCAAATCTAGATAGCTCACACAACGTTCGGACAATAACAACATAAATCTGTAAAATGAAGAAAATGCAGAACATCGCAACTCATAATTCGATGGATGATTGGCAGCTTGGACGTTTGCATAATTGCGCTGACTTGCTTATTCGATGCAAAAGACGGCTTCTGCATGGTAGCCAGAAATTCGGTTTCGTTTGTGCTGATAAAGCTGCCCCATGAGAAAATATACGATAAAAACCGATCAGGAAACCGAACATAGGAAAATGGGAAGTGTCGGCAGTGACTCCCTTTTGCACTCCGAAGACCCCTCGCAGCAATTACAATGCCAGCGAGAATCTCAGAAACAATGACGGGACCTTCGTGCTAGCTCACTCGATTTGCTCATCCCCTTTTATCATCGATGCAAGATGGCTGCATACGGGTCCTCCCATTCTTATCCCATTTATTACAGCAACAGTGATAATAAAGGTAAGAATAAAGAATTCACATTACAAGTAAAGCATGCATGAGTTGAATAGCACGAGGCCATTTTAAATTTCGCAACAGAGGGCTTCTCTGCAAACAACACCGTCCGCGGCAATGGCGATTAAGGATGGCAAGATGAATTACCGTTATTTTACGAACAGGCAATAAAGTATATGGGAACGGTTATGATGCGGCATATATCGGCCGTAATCGATCGGATGGTGTATTATAGCAACTACGAATATAGGTACATGGCTAACGCCGAATTAAGGTGCGATTACAACAGCGACAGCCTAACTGAAGTCATACAACAACAATAGTAAACAAGGACCAGTCACGGTGCAACACACATGATTGGGAACAATTATTCAGATAGTAAATCTGTGAAACAAACCGTGTGTCTTTTCTTCCGGTTGCTATCATGAGACACCTATCTTACCCATCAGTTCAGAATATCACCGCCGGAAATATCAAAGAGAACACTTCAAACAGAAAGTGTTATAGTGCTATATTTATTTTACGACTAAAATTCAGATTTTCTTCGAGTCAAGTTAATCGAATGATAACGAGTTTCAGCGATTGGTGACTGACGATCAGTTTGCCGTTCTGCTAAAAAAGAGGACTGATTCTTGATAAAGCTCCAATACAACTGAACTCAGACAGTATTTCCGGCATGAATCCAGATTTAGGTATTTAGAAAAAGGCACACATTGAATTCGGAGGTCAATTTTAGCCAAGAAATTGCATACTCGAAAATTAAGTAACGCCACCGAAAGAATTCAAATAATTGCAACCTAACTAGATAGAAGTTTTAGCGGACTAGGTAGCATCTTCTGCCATAAACAATAATGTGATATGAAAAGAGCCATCTCTATGCTCAACTCACTAAAATCAACCCATATGAGCACTACACTTCCGTACGCCCGACTCGTTCTCTCCATTCATAACCGACGCACTCATCGCTTCAGACAGTTGCAGACGGCTGATGAAGATCCACATCTGGAAGCGACAACTTCTAAAGAGAGCTATGCATCCAACCGAGCACTATTTTAACACAATACGAACGAAAAACTCGCTATAAAAAAGCGCTCTCATGAATTCAGATTGTTCATTAAACAAATAGAGGCAACCTCAGAAATGAAAAATGAGATCAGGAATTCCGAGTGAAGGAAAGAATCAAACCGAAAGTCCAGCTGAGGAGGAATTCAAAGATGAAAGAAAAAAATCGGAAATTCTGGAACGAATAGAAAGATCAAATCAACGATTTTTATAACGCAAAGCAAACCAAGAGCATAATTTAGGAGCTGTGAAGGCGAGAGGGAGAGGGGGAAGGCAGAGGATGGAGGGAAAGAAAGAAAGAGAGGGGGAAGGTCTCATATCACCTCATCGCAAAAAGTAATTCCGTGATATTACAACTTGCCGGTATCATTTTATATATACCACAGTTT
>JAARMF010001513.1:6935-34091 GCA_022844705.1 Toxascaris leonina
TTTTTTTTGCAAAATTGCGATTGTAAAATTTCAGAAATTCAGAATTCTTTCGATTCAGCAATACAGAAAAAAAAACACGATTTCTGGAAGCTATCTTATTTTTATTTTTTATTATTTTCAAAGAGATTCACCGCATCGTTGAAATTTTTTATCGATGAAATTCATTTCTTCTTTCAAATATTTGTCGAAACTATAAGGTGGTTAAATGAATCGCACTAAAATATTCAAGCGAAATTATATAGACAATTACGCTTCATAACTTTTCCTCTACAGGCAAAAAGCGATCTTTCTATAGGAATTTCGCTATTCTAACAACAAACGAACGAGCAATCCCACAAAATTAAATATGCTAATTCGAGTGGTAAACACTTTGTTGCCGATCAAATCAGTGAATTCCTATTAATGCCTCGAGCGAATTTGCATAGCTGTCCATGTCTACAGACCANGAGCGAATTTGCATAGCAGTCCATGTCTACAGACCACCCACAGACAAACAGACAAACAATTCTGCGCAAAATCTAAGAAAGCAGATGAGAGGGATCGGATTTGCAGCTCATTGTTACGTGTGCTTCACTCACGCGCGGCTGGTTTCTTCGATCGACCTGCGAACGTACCTTTGTGCCGATCGTCGTTTGCAACCTCAGCGTCACCAGCACATACGGCGATGTCGGAATTAATTGTAAACCTTGTCGAACGACCGGATATCTCAAAGCCTCGATGGGATCAGCGTCTTTTCTCGGGTCGACTCAGGCATTTCTTTGCAACCGTCAATCCGATGAATCTATTGGCGAGTAATGAGGAATTGGAAGCGGCACGTAAAACAGTTCTCGATTATAAGGCAGGAAAATTCAGTTCAAAGTTGACCGTCGATGAGCTATGGCGTGCTAAGCATCTCTACGACTCATCATTTCATCCGGATACCGGCGAAAAGATGTTTCTGATCGGGAGAATGAGTGCACAAGTACCGTGCAATATGGCACTATCAGGTGGGATGCTTACATTCTATAAAAGTCCATCGGGGGTTGTATTTTGGCAATTTGTAAATCAATCGTTCAATGCGATTGTTAACTATACGAATCGTTCCGGTTCACAACCGATATCCGACGAAACTTTTATCAAATCGTTTTGTGCCGCAACCGGAGGTGCACTTACCGGTGCTCTTGGTCTCAGTCATCTTGCAAGGAATCTGAATCCTTTAGCCGCTCGATTTGTACCATTCGGAGCCGTTTCATTGGCAAATATGATCAACATACCAATGATGCGTCAACAAGAATTTCGAACCGGAATTGACATCGAAGATAGTAATGGTGTTAAACTCGGCAAAAGCAAGCTTGTACCATTTATTGCAGTCACACAGGTATGCATCAGTCGAATTACGATGGCAATACCGCCACTAGTAATACCACCTATAATTATGAACTATATAGAAAGTTTCGAGCGGTATAAACCTTACAAGAGAATACTTTCACCTCCGTTGACTGTTGCAATCGTTGGATTGAATCTAATATTTTCTACACCGATTGGGTGTGCTGTATTCCCGCAAATGGCATCGATCAAAGTGAGTAAACTCGAGCCGCAACTTCAAGAGAAGATTAGAAATTTGAAGAAATCTCCCGAAGTTGTCTACTATAATCGTGGACTCTAAGTGGCGTTGGATTGAGTGAAAACTTTTCATAATGTCGCATGTGTTGATACTTTTTGTTGATCTTTGTTGACCTTTGTTGACCTTTGTTGCTCGTATAAATGTTATTGTTTTCACTCCGTATAGATGACGAAAACAAAGGCACATCTGAAAACTCAAAGCAGGACAGGAGAAGCAGAAAGCGACTTTTCGTGAGGAGGAAAGAGGAAAGGAATTGGTGGGGAACAAAAAGATGAGGCAGGTAGGCGTGAAAATTCTCAGCTGTATGAAAGCGAAAGCAGCGATCCCATGGACGTTGCCCCACTTCCCTCGAAAATGTTACAGATTTTTTTTTCGTGGAAAACGAGAAAGGAAGATGGGTAACAGGGCATGAAAGGCAGAGGGAAGGCAACAGTCAATAATCCGGCAGTGGTTATGGAGCGACAGTTTTGTTATGTTTCATCCAGCTGATGTCGCTATCCTCATCCGGCTGCTCGAGTGGTGTTTCTCCACCAGGATAAATGAGTTGGCGGCGAAGATACCTCGAATTTGGGAAAAGAATGCCATTGTTGGAATAGTTCCCATTGCGATTAGGTGTCGTCAACTCATTTCGTGATAGCATGCCCATACAGTGTAGAAAAAAAATCTTTTGTGAGGTAAAAGAATGAGGCTATGCAAACGAACCACTATAGTTGGTTGATTCAAGGAGCACAACTGGTAACGCCTTATGGAAGAAAGCATCATAAATTGAAATATAATGTAGAAGCTTAACGTCATTTTCGGGTATTTGCAGCAACATATCAAGCTTCTTGTCAATGATCTCTAAGATGGCTAAATAAGCCAAACACCGTATATTTTTCTTTTATCCCGCGCAGCATCGTTGAAAATAAAGTGAAATGCAGTCCAAATGACAACCGATGCGATGATAAACATTTTGGTGCTCCATCTGTCAATAAACAAAAATAACAAGAAAATAAAGAGTTGTAGTTACGGCAGTCGACAAACGAACTATTCCATCGCTGAGAATCCAATTCGTCAACCGCCGAATTTGTGCCTTTTCGAAGCCGAAAGGAAAATTGTGCCAACCGAGAATCGAGAAGAAAACATTTCGGTTGAAATGGAGTATATTTTTATATCGAATTGGAAAGATTTCGTCAAGTGGAGAATAAAGAGGAAACGACAAATTTTAGTAATTTAAACCGAATTGGTTCCTTTATTAGATAGTTTACTTTTGTTTGAAATATATAAAAACGAGGAAAATATGTACGAAGAAGACGACATGGAGATGATGAATATTTCAACTCATAGAGATGTTGCTGTTGTTCGGGAAGAGGCAGATTGATTTTTAAAGCTACTTCACTGTTTATTTATTTATTTATTTATTTACTTATTTCACGTCGCAAGGTAGGAAAACATACAGAAGTATATAAGCATGAACAAGAAGAAGAAGAACAAGACATTAGCAAAGACAAAATTTGGGAGATTAGACATTTAGAACATGTTTGTGGAGATGGTCGCTAGTGCTAAGGTATTCTGCTTCCTTGGCATTCGTTTTGAGAAGAGCAAATCTCATCGATACGCATGTTGGGCCATATTAAAATCTTCTAGCCTAATCTTTATCATAACGTCGCGAACAATCCTGATAGCACAAACCATCCCTGCCAAAGAGAGAGAGAGAGAGAGGGGGGGAACAGGAGAGCCAATGTGTCGTCATAGGTGAAATAAGCCACCTTTGAAAAACTACTGCTGGTAAAAATTCACATAAAATGCATAAAGTCGTTTCCAAACAAATTTTTATGATCGAAAATTGCATCGATTCTTACTTATTTCGTTATTCTCACGCTATCTTCAATTATCACCCACTAGGATATACAGAACAATTTAATCAATGGCAACTTATCTAAGCGGTTGGTTCCCTACAATAGCGTTCCTTCGAAAGGACAACGAGCATGGTAAGAAAGGGTATGGTTTTATTTGTTTTATTTAATCTATATATTGAGAAATATGCCAATATTGAGAAATAGTCTCGGGATTAATGGTTCACCACCTCGTTCCCTCTCATCCTTCCCAAAGGAACAACTGACTGCCTTGAGGGTTTATGTTATCCAGATGCCGAAATAAGAATTATAATAGTTAGCAGCAAAGAACAACGTGAAACCCTCACTATTCCACCAACCATAACACAAACATAGTTTCAGTGTGTTATCCTGTTGAAGTTTCTGATTTTGGCGTTGGTGTTTAAGAACCAGGTCGAATCCAATTTAATGAACTAGACAACAATCTTTTTTGAGTCAGTATTTCATCTATTGAATATTGATTCCAAAATATCATCTTCCTTTAGTGTTATATTCACGTCTACATATCCGATCTGTTCCTCCTACGTTCCTTCATCTCGCATCTAATGCAACGAAGAAGCTTAGTCTCGAGCGCTTTGATGCAACGTATCGACAAACTTGCTCCCTTCCCTTGTTTCATTCCGCTTAAACGAGTTGCCAAACAATCTTCAGTTAAACAATTATCTAACTTCCTACATAAATGATTATAAGTGGGTCTCTTAAATATTACTGAGCGTAATTAAACGAGCAGAAGCGGACAATGAGCAAACAGGTATTTAAAGTTGGTAATGACTAAACAAGTATCATATCTTATGTAGATAGTGACCAAAGAGTTGCCACCCTTGAAGTGGACATCAGAAAGGAATATTCACTGCAACTTATAAACAGGTTATGTTATGAGTAAAACATTTCCTGTGGAATATATGAGAACAAATTTGAGCTCATTGATGTCTGATATATCGATCGAAGTTTGTTCGATAAGTTCTTTCCAATGATTGTCTCTTCAGTGATATTCCACATACCATGTAAGTGGGTCTTTTCGACTCCCAAATAGCTATAGCCCTTCTCCACCCCTCCTCCCTTATTTACTTTTTCCCCCCTCCCCCACTTTTTCCTCCACTCCACCTCTTTGTCACTGATTGTTGAAGCTATGAAATAGCTGTGAAAACAATGGATTGGTTGAGTTCTAATTAGGTGTACAAATAAACTCGCACATGAGTTTATGTGTGTTGGTTGACTTGTGAGCACAGACAGACAGGCAGACAAATACATACATATGCAGCAACTGGTTGTGAACATGACAGCGGTCGATGGCCTACGATTGCATTATTATATGGTTGTTTTCTCTCGTTGTAATGGCATTGTTTCTGTAAGGATCAATCTCTTTGTTGTCTATTGAAGTAGAATACTATTCACTCTCGCATACATATTCCGCTTTCTCTAATAATATTTTTAATCATTATATTGTCTTCTTCGGTTATATGAAATATGAGGTGAGGAAGTACTCACCTTATTTTGAAAATTTCTCGATCATTTGCAAGCACCTGATCGATCATTTTTCCTCGTAAATAATCGAATAGATAAAATTGCAATCNTCAATTGAATATAATTGCAATGAGTAACAAATTTGTCCTATCAATGAGGGGTCATAATCGAATGGAATATAAACGGGAAGATTGTTTCTTTATTTCGCATCAAATGACTAACCAAACTGCCCATCGAGGTAGGAAATTTACCATTATTACCTAGGTATAACCGAAACGATACCTAGGTAATATGTGAAGATCTGTGTGATGGATGTTAGTGGCGATAACGCTATGAGTTTGAGCTAAATGCCTTTGCTCAAAAATATTTAAAGCACTGGACGATGATAATATGAACAACATCTTCTATGAGTANNNCGGTTTACAGGCATTCGCGATTCCAGGTAGTGGAGTATTATGCGCAGTAGTGATGTCGAATCGATGTATCGTGGAGAAATAAGAGCCGTTGGCTAGAGATAGTCGTCTTTGTTTAGGATTGAGGCATTTTTCGGTGATTCTCATTGAGCTTATGAGTCGATTCTGTTCCCTTATCGAAGACATGATCATTGTACTTCACAGTTTTGATGCGTCATCTTTATGGTCGAATTTCCTCGACATTCACATATCGAATACTTAAGGCTAGAAGTTCAAAGCAATAAGCATATTGACAAAATTGATGATGTGCTGAGTAAGATCGATAGGTAAAATCCATGCATTGATCTCTTAAATTATTGCCGTATTGTGGTGAATATTTAATCGGAGGAAAATTTTTAATAGATTTTTTGCTTCGAATGAAATTTTTTCATCATCTTTTCATAGTTTCTGAAAAACGAAAACTAATGAAATTCGAACATAAAAAATAATTTTGGCTATCGTCATATTCGTTTCCGAATCCCTTCGAATTTCTCTCGTCAACTAATCGGTCTTTTCGTTGAGAATTCTCTTTATGCTTTTCATGCTAAAGGCGTTTTACTTTTTTAGTCATCTCATAGCAATCCAGCTTCGAATAATTCCTCAAATGCAGATGTCAATAGCGAGCGCAATCGTTAACACAGGTTTATTTATGGCTTATGCGTTTATGAAAACGGCACAAAAATGGGTGGAAAAGTATGCACAATCAGATGTTAGAGAATATAGCATCGTGGTATGTTTTAGCTATTTTTTATTACGAATGTTGCATAATGGAAGTACTTTTGAAATTTTAGAATTGGAGTCATATCGAAGGAAATGACCGTTAAATTATCTCTACGAGATTATTAAATCGAAATTGATCAATCACAATTGCAACAGATTTTCGTTTTAAGATGGTCGTTATGTTTTTCCTCTATTTCAGAGTAGAAAATCCTTCAAGAACCTAAACTTCGAAATTGTAGTCCCAATGCAACTTAATTTTATGCCGCCTTAGGCCATTCTTCATTTTAAGAACAAGAATCGAACATTCAAGGAGTTGTGCCCATTTTAGTCACCGTTTCCATCAGCGTTTTCGAGTCACGCCGTATTGCTATAATTTTTTGAATGCGAAATGTAAGCGTATCAAAATTCCTCTTAATTTCAATACCTAAGCCCATTTAGCAATCATTCTTCTGCGAATAAACCACTGAAATATTGTATAAAAGAAATATGCATCATCTGACTATTCACATAAAGGATGCAGTGTTAAGTTGAGGAATCCTTAACGGACGACTATGAAAGAGGAATTGAATTTCCACCATTTATACGAGATATTTCGACATTTTGCTCCTCTTGCTTTCCAATTCTATACACGAGAAAAACTCTCGGCAACTCTTGAAATTTGAATGTTTTTAATTATAGAATCTATACGATCTTTTTCTTTCGTATTCTTAAAGGAGCAAATGTTTTTTGCTTTACTATCATCTAAGGATTAATTGTCTATCAATTAATAATTGATTCACATAAAGAAGCGATTGGATTGATTGTTGTAGGGATCGCTTGCCTAGAAGCTTTTGACCGAGGCAATAAAAGTATTTTAAGCTTCATTCAAGCTTTACCTTAAGTCATGTCAAGAACAACCAAAACTATAAAAGACGGGAATTCCAATTTCATCACTTCATTGTGTCTTTAGCATTTTCAACTAATATCCTAGAGAACGGCGCTATATAGATGCGGAATCAACGACTAATGTATTGTTGTGTATCGTTATCGCTTGGCGGATGTGTTTTCCTCACAAAACTCTCCGTTCTTCTTCGTATATTTTTCTCAAAAGTGTCGTTATGGAGGTCAATTACGGTAGATGTGACTGTTGCAATTCTGACGACATCATTCGCCATTCTCTGTGGTCATTTCAACATTAATTTTGCATGGCTTCAATATTTTATAATAGTTTGCAATCATTTAAATAGTCACTATTGTTTCGCTATATCCGATGATCGAACCGATATAATGCTAACGATGCTGATATTATTGTTAACATTGATAACATCAAACTGCGAATAGGAATTCAGGGGGATGGGGGGTGGGGGTGAGGGGAGGGGGGGGAGGGAGAGAGAAAAGTGGAGAGGCAAGAACGACCAATCTTTTTCGAGTTAATTTCAGACATCCCAATAGCAATAAAATATAAATAAAAATTCGGAATTAGTCGTTCAAAAATAATTCATCAGCAATTTATTTATTCCTTCCTTTATTTAACTATCGCTAATATTTTCGATGCAAGCATGCAGAATTCGCTTTTTCCCTTCCTTAGTTAAAGCACGATTTCGCTCTTTTTTGAGCATATTTCGCTTAAAATCCGGCCGTTTTAGAAGTTCGATTTCGTTCACAATCTGCGGTTCCCGAAAAAAAAACGTCCACATATCTCTCCTTCCACACACTTCAGTCATCACTGGATCGTTTACCTGAACTATCTGAAATTACCTGAAAATGACTATGTCAATGTAGGTGTACATGCAGCCGATGTGTTGAACTATCCGAATGATAAGTATCACTCTATGGATAGTTTTGTGAAGGCGATTGAATTTACAACAATTGATCTACACGAAGAACGGATATCAGCATTTACCAACTTACATCAGCAGGTAATCATCCGTGGTTGATATATAAATAAACAATTGTACCGCCACGGCCTCCTCCTCTCCATTGCCAGAGGGCTTGATTTATTAGCACTTGGTGGATGGAATATTTCAGCTTTAAAATCTATGCCCACTGTCGCATCGATTAGAAATTCTCTTAACTGATCAATTTT
Organism: Toxascaris leonina; assembly: GCA_022844705.1. NCBI lineage: Eukaryota > Metazoa > Nematoda > Chromadorea > Rhabditida > Ascarididae > Toxascaris > Toxascaris leonina. The sequence goes on from JAARMF010001513.1 coordinate 15,114, forward strand.
CGGTGTATCATTATATTCGTAATCATTAAGAGACGATCGATGTATGGCCTTTTTAATACAAGTTATGGTTAGTTGTGACATTTCACACACCAGGAATAGATCCGTTAGATACCGAACAAACCGTGACGTTTGAATTGCACGCACTTGTGAACATGACGTCATGATTCCGTTAATTACCGAATAATCTGCAACGTCTGAAATGCAAACACTTGTGAATATGGCGTCATAATTCCGTTAGGTACCGAAAAATCTGCAACTGTTGAATGCGTACGCCCCGATTCTATAATAACAAAATCACAGTTCTGCATTTCTCAGAGGTTCCAAATGAATGATCATTCACTCACGAATAGCCTTCTATATATGAAGCACAGCTATTACTAGAAGAGTGAGATGCTTTAATTTCAGCTGCTATGTTGTGGTGTTCATAGTCCATCGGAAATGGCGCATATGTCAGATGAAGTGAGTACATTGCTTTACTCACTTTGATATTACAAGGTCTTTCCCCTAGAATAATTCAACAGTGTTTTCTTCAAACTAGGCATTCTGTTGGAATTTTCAGCCATATCCCCTCAAGTTCCACTTAAACATCACTATTAATCTGCAAAGAGTAACCCTTTGAGCTATTCTTTCCCCAATCGATTTGTCTGACCGCATGGCGAACTCATTGCAAAAGATGAAGTAATGTTCGTGAAAGTTGTACTGAAACTTAAGACTGTTGAAATATAGACAGCTCTCATCTAAACATCTTTATGACCATAACTGTCATTGGGCATATCCATCCGCTCTTATCCGTATCCACCTATCTCTGCCCATATCCGTTCGCTTATCCACGTATCCGTCCATGTACTCATCCCGTTGCGTTTCCGCTTACGTCGATGGACTCGCTAAACTGGTAAAATAGTGCTGTTCGGATTTAACCTCATCAGAAATTTTGAGAAATTCACTTCGAGAAATTATCCATCTCTGTCAATCCTTAATAATACCTTCCTTTTCATCAAATCTGCATTTGTTTTTAAATATTAAAAAAGATCTGTACACTTAAACAATCGACGTCTCAATCGAACGATCGCAGTATTTCGCATCCGATATTGGCAGTTTCTTCGCAGTTATATAGTTTGAATTGGCTTATTCAAAAGAGAAAGAAACCAGTCGTTGAATGCCGCATAAAAATATAAGGATTTAAATTTAAATTTAAGTAATATGGTGCGCTTATTTGTCATTTTTTCATGTCGACAACTATTCGATGAGCGTGAGTTGTACGTTGCACATACTCAGTTACATATTCAACAAACGAACGGCACTTAAGTTAACAATTTGTCCTTTCCCAGAAGGTTTAACACAATTCGTGTTGAGGGGATAGCGAAGGAATCCTTGGGGCATCTGAAGATGTCGCAGTCGTAGCGTATAAGGCCATCTAATGCGGTATATGATGAGCGCAGCGAAATGACAATATTTGCGCGAAATCTTTCATAACAGCTGCCATAGCAGAAATCACATTTTCAATGCTTCTTTTCAACTGCCTCCCTTCTCCATCATTCCCCTCTCTCAATTTCCTCGGTTTCTCTCCATAAATCTCTCTTGTTGCGGGGGTAGCAACAAATGCGATGACATATTGAAGTACCGTGTGAGTTTTACAATTTTTCCTCCAAAAATGCAAAAACAGCCATAACGGAACGAAGAAGGACTCATCGACATTCATCCTCACAAGACATAGATGCTTCTCCAGTGGATGCTTCAATGTTACGCCATCATGGAAAAGAAGCATAGTTGTTCCGAGCATTGTGTGCATCCGCCAACCGCCACAACGGTCGTCTCCTTACGCAACGCATACAAACGATTGACCGAAATTTGGAATCACGATGCAAACTTACAGAATATTTCTTCATGTAGCACTATAATTAAGTTGATCTGTAGGAAGTGAAATTTCTCTGATTTCAAAACATTTTGCATTAAATGACACTTTAAGAATGCAGAATATGGAACATCTTTTCGACATATGCAGCATGCACATTTGAATGAATCTCATATATGCAGATTGCCCGAATCATGTTGTGTACGTCTCAAACCGGGATGCAATACCAGGTAATTGTCGAATATCAATCAACCTTTACGTCTCAGAAAACGTTGTCAGCTTTACTATTTGGAGGAAGAAGAATGTGCAATGTGGCAACGAGGCATAATGCATTCCCCGATAACCTATAATCGATTCTCGCTTAATAAACTCAAACGGTGAAATGCTCCACTCTTGCTCCATTGATTTTTTTGAATCGGCCCAAAGACTCCTATTTGGTGTCCAAATACTGCAACGAGATAAATAGAAAGGTTTCTCAGAGGAGCACAATGTGCGCCCTAGCATTTTCTCACCATAGCAACCACTTCCCTGAAGTGAAAAGAAATAATTGAACATATATTTTCATTTCATTTCATTTATTTCGTCATCACTGGACAATAGGCAATCGTTTGCCTTTATGTCGCATCAAAACCTTCAATTCAACGATCACGTTGGCTGTGCAAGTTGAGCAGCTGAGTCGCATGGTATCTTATCGATCTCTGTCCCATTTTAGTTTTGCAAATTATGCATGTATAGTTCTTTCTTCTAGTACGACCATGGGTTGCTATAGTGATTAAGCTGTTAAGGAACGAGCTTGACGTAGCGTCCTTCATCTGCTTTACCAGCTTCTGAAACTCAATATTTGCAAGATGATTGATTTCACTCCAGTAATATTTTGCCTTGAGGTCCTCAATTTTCTCGTATATTTTTCCTCTGGTGGATTACTCGAATGCCATGATTTAGTACTCGCTGAATAATTAATAGGTCTTTTTTATGCGCATCATTGTCACTGGGATGAGCAATCTTATCTTTGATAACACCAAGCTGTTGAAGAGCATTGTGGCTTGTTCCTTAGAGAGAAGTGGTCGAATAGCCCGTAAGTGGTAGAGGCTGGTGGAACACTGCTTTGATATGACATTAAAATGCTTTCGATAGGTCAACTGTTGGTCAAGGAAAAGACGAAGGTTTCTTGTGCCATCTTCTACCTTTATTCTTTTGTCACCAATGACTAACTCCAGATCTGGATTAACCTTAGTCATTTGATGGGACGAGCAATACCTGCTAACCACTGTTTTCGAAGAGTTAATTTTCATGTACATCATTTCCAAGTGCTTCCCGATTTTAGCAAAGTCTGAGGCCATATAATCCATCACTTTCTCTTCTTGTGAAGCTCGTTCCCGATATAGTAATTGCACATCGTCCGCGAACAGAACTAGTTTCCCTTGTGTTTCTACGCTGATGAGTGGGGCCAAGAAGAAGGAGAACAGGAGGGGTGATAAAAAACAGAGCCCTGGGAGAGGCCAGACTTAACCAATTCTTTGCTGGAGCAAGCACCGTTTACCACTGTACTTACCCACCTTTCACAAAGCAGGTTGATTAGAAGTCGGAGTGCTGTATCGTGGGGATCAAGGGCGTCTACGAATCTTTGCAAGAGGATCTGTGTGTCAACAGTGTCATATGCTTTTTGCATGTCCAGCTGTAGGATGTGTCCGATCTTGGCGTCATCCATTTCAGCTGATCCAACCAGCCGTATAAGAATTCTTTTTCCCGACTGAGTTGGTTCTAAAATAAAGTCGACCGATATGAAATACTCCATAAATATGCAAACTTCAAAATCGACAAAAGCCTACAATTTCTTCCGAGGTCAAAAGGTCATCTTGTAAGAAGACTAGGACTATGATACCTGAGATGCCCACAAGGGCAACATGTCCAAACCATTTAAGCTAATAACGTGCCCAGACCAACACAAAATCCAACGAATTCTTTTCGAGCAAGCAATACTCCAATATAAAAGATTGATACTTCGACCATTCTAACGTTCGAAGAAGCCTTAGTTACTGAAGTCTCGCGGTCATCCGACCGTAACTCTTACGTAATTCCGGGTAGTGGGAGGTGAAAACACGTAGTAGTGGCGTACGACAGGGTAGTTCGGACCCTGAGCGTGGATAAAGTGCATTTACACTTGAGGTGAGGTAAATGAAGCGTAATGTGCTCTGTTAGTCTTAACAAGTAAATATGACGCAGCATTGCAGGAATGGCAAAAATGCTGAACCAGTGTTCTTCAAAGACGGTTGTTCCTATCGACTCGCACAATTATTGGGCGAACACCTCTTGTTGCTTTCATTGAACAGTGGCGCTCTCACTGTTCTTTCGTTCTTCAATATAGCCTATGTGCACAGCTATCGCAAAAAGTTGAAGATGAAATCAGAAGAAGCCGCATCTACGGTTCCAGTTTCTCCAGTTGCTGCAGTTCCAGAACCGATACCTCAAGTCACAAATCCCACACCAAATCGGTGATGTACGTGACTAATGACCTCACGTCCAACTATGTTTACTATATTGTGATGCTAATTGCCAACTCATTTTAGTAAAAGCAATTTTATCTGAAAGCGCTACCAATGCAATTCTGCAAGATAGCGTATGCTCTCGTTAGTAATCCTCTAGCATCCGCACCTACAGTATTCGTAGTATTTTTAACGAAATTTGAGGGTATGCTAGGTCGCAACAATGCTGCAATCAAATGGAGAGAAGCTGGAACGACGGAATAGATCATGATGAGCCCGGCACTGGTCACAACTCCTCATATTCCCACACTACAGCTCTCGCACTACATCAGGCTGGTGTAGTGAGAGAACTTCTGGTCATGTGGGATTGGAAGGTGAGGTCAAACATCCTGAGAAGGCTATACGTTGCGACACGAATCCTAGCCGGCGAGAAAAATTGCACCGCTTCCGATGAGTTTCCGACGAGTGTATCGCGACCTCGCACCACACAACGCCGACATTCAACACGCCAAATCCTTAGTACAGCAGCTTCTGCACCATAGCCGGCATAAAATGCAGCAGTACTTGAGGCAAGTGGGAAAGCACGACAGATGTGCTAGCACGGCACGCGCCTTCGCATCCTCTTTATCCGGTCGAGCAGTATCATTGACCACCAACAAGCAATGAATAAAGTGATGTCATATTTCTTTTGACTGCCGCATAAATCTTACACTAAAGCGCACTTCCTTTGACCGGTCAGGTGCAAGATGAGATTCCACAAGTGCGAAACTTTTAAATGTCTGTCTTTGAAGTCTCAAATCGGGATGCAATGCCAGCTTATTGCACCTGACGGCTCTATCTCGTAAATAAACACCTCTTCTTGCCAAATATCCTTCTGAAGTACCTCTCATTTCGGTGTGCCTGCATTGTCGAAGGCAGCTTAAAACTACGTCCTATACTGTGTGGACATACTGCGCAACACTATTTCCGTCGATCTTTATTCCTGCGGCACCCAAATTCCTCAATCGCCGAATCGTTTTGTTAACGTATTATACCGCAGTGATAGAACTGCGCCCCACATAAGGCCTAAACACACCCACACAAGCGCCAATAACACCAACGCTGTACTATGGGATGTCTCGACGTTGGTCTTCTGCATCCTAGGATGCTTATATCGTAGATGCCTATACAATGGGACACAGCTGCTCTATGGTGAATTCGTATAGGAATATTCGAAAACATTTGCATAACGCTGATTAACAATTCAACGACAGAACTATTGAGTAATACAAGGCAGACTGTCCCATGTATTGAAGGCGTAATGCATCGAAGAATGCAACAAAATACAGCGAAACATATTTAAATAAAGAACAGAGGAGAGTCATAGTGATGCATAATAGAGAAAATAAATCTGATAGGTGAATAAAAAACGGGAAAGCGCGTCGAGTTGGCACGATATGCGCTCCCTGTTCATTTGCTTGCCCAATTGAATCGACCAACCAATTTCACAAGCCATCCAACAACAACGGCAAAGTGTCAAGTTTACTTCTCACAGCACCAATTAATTGCATTTCTTGCTGCACCGAATTGATTGTACGAACACTCGGAAATGCAAATTTCATAGCTATTTAGAAAAAAAAACACTATCACTAAAAGTTTAAAGAAAAGCAACGTTTTGCACAGATTACCTCGATTGTCGCTCAAAGATGGGAATTTTGCTGCACAAAGCTCACCCTCTCAGATTACCTTTACGCCGAACAGTTAATATCTCCCCATGCTCCTACCTCCTCAAAGCCACAGTCGTGTCGTGTGGAAACCCTAGACCTGTCACCTGAAAATGTCCTTCAACGGAATCGTCACCCGAAAGCGAAAAATATTCCACCCAACGAGAAATGTTGGAAACCAGGAAAACGCATCCATGGAATATTTATTGCATTCAAAAAAAAAAAAATCGCCACAAAAGAACAACACATCAATATCGGATAGGAATGACGAAAAACGAAAAGAATACGTTCGAAGTTTACTGCTGCCAACGGTCATCGACGTTCGCGACTTCGACGCCTGAAAAACCTTTTCTGGAAATAAATATTCAAATCCGAAAAGAACGACCGATTTTTCGTGGCAAATATTAAAAGTCTTCGGACCTAAAAACGGAGCCGCTTCGTTTCCCAATCACCGTTTATAGAGAGAAGAACAAATGAGAGCGAAAAAAAAATAAGAAAAATAAAACAGAATGTGAGAGAGAACTCACAAACTCGAAGTGTGATCTCCGAATTGCTTCAATGCACTGACGTCGAAGATCCAATAGTGGACTGTTTACATGGTTGTTCGCTTAGCATTTCAACGACATTGTGTGCTAATCGCTTCACATAACGATCACAACTAAATAACCCAATCACCTCCACCTCCCCAAATAAATACCACCGAATATTGGCATTGTTCAACTGATACTAAAAGAATTTGGGTGGCGAGCGAGTTATGCAACAGCGAACTCACAATGAGGATGATAGATAGCAAGCGATGAGAAGAAACTGATCCATCGAATATCTGCAACCCCTTTCATCCTATCCCTACCAAGATCACGCTGTAGACCCGCTATCGTCTCTTCAGATATTCCAGGAACTCATTTGTCCAATCACTTCAGCTCCCTCCCCTCACAAACTTGTTCAGAAGTTAGCTCTTCCATAGCTCAACTATAACTAAAATGTCCCTCATTCATACAGGAAGCAATAAATTCGCTCAAAAGAGTTGCCATCAAACAAGAAAGACGCTACATCCCAAAGCAGAGACATACAAGTCAGTAAGAAAATAACATACCGAAAGCGAGAGATTTCATAATCAAAAGTGTGCATCACCATTGTATATCCATCGCAGCACTCCCATAAACCATCACGGACAAATATCACATCATCTTCGAGTATTCCATTTTACATGCTTCTAGTGCGATACTACTCTAATACCTAGTCACGTATCACTCTTCTCAAAATGCGCTGGGCTGCATTCGAAATTGTGGCCGATGCAATTTGGCACACACAACTAGAAACCCCGTGATTTATGACGGGAATCTTTTTGGACGTCTGTGAAAACGGAGGATAGGCAAAACCTTTTTACTGCATCTAGTATAAACCTAACCCTCACGGGTACATAAAATTTTCCTCAGTTCATCAATATAAAGATGGCCAACTCTACGAGGATAGGAGTACATTTGTGCGCTTGCGACATTGTAATCGAGATAGCACTCTGATATCCATACTGTTCGCTCTCCTAGCTCCCTTTTGAGCTATTGGAAACGTTCATTCAGCATGCCGCTGCGCAGAGATCTGTCCAGCAGTATATAATATAGGGAAGTGTATTATGGCTAAGAAGAGGCAGTTGCAACACGATCCAAACGATGCGATTCATAGCCGTTTGGAATATAAAAATAGAACAAACTGAAAGATAATCGTCACTGTCTTTCATAATGGGCGGGGATCCCATCACATTCTGCAACCCCCATCTAACGCTACAATTAACCAACCACTAGCGAGACAAAATTGATCTGAGATAAGCGACATCGATGTCTAGGCCTCTGATTAATCGTTGATACAGATGCATGACAATGTCTTAGAGTATTTAATCGTTTGAACACAGCAATCATGCGATGAACAGACTTTCACAATTTCAAACTCAATCAACTGAAAGTACAGTGAAGAGGACAAAAGCAATAGGAGCTTTGTTTACACCGCAAATGCCTCCTATATTCTCGTCCAGAAAAAACAAAAAGAAAAACGTATCAGCCAATTACCCTTTGCAAATTAATCAAAACTTGGCGGAACACAAAATTTGCGGCAATTTTCTTAGAATTTTGTGTTGAAAACTTTTAAAGTTCTGCGATCGACGATGTAAATTTCCAAAGCGGCCCTTCTCTAATGCCATAAAAGACGTAAGTGATCGCCTCATGTAGAGCGCATATGCGCCTTTCTAGGTAAATTCAAAAAATTATTTATTGAAAAAAGAAAAGCTTTTCGCGATTTGTTAACTCAAAAAACGCTTTAATTCGACTCCAACTGAATTTTTCTCACATCCACGAAGCAAGGATTTGCTTACTTGATGTCTTTATATCTACTTCACAGCTCCTCCTTCAATATTAAAATGAGACCCTGCAGCACATACTGCGCTATACGATAGGCAATCTAAAGCGAGACACAACAAAGATTCCGCGTGATTCTTAAATGGGTTGAAGCATCGCCAGGAAGAGAATAGGCCAGCCAGTCATCATAGCGCCCTTCTCCTTCAGCTAATTGCCCTCTAGCCATCGACTTAGAATCGCTACGAAAAATTTGCATTTGCAAAAGTATACATACGCAGTAGGCATAACTCGTGAAAACGTCAACAGTTCAAAACGCAACTCACAGCGCCATCCTTTTTCGCGAATCCGTTTTTCCGATGATGTCCATATGTGCTATCACCTGGTAAGGCCAAATCTAAGTCGAGAATCAGGACTGAGGCTAGTTCGTGCCCACTTCCGGTGCATTCAGTGTAGATGACTTTTTTCTAGCGGTGAATCTTAGCTTCAGTCCTTGATTCCCCAAAATCTGATAGAGTCTCTTTTATCGGAGCGCAATTTAGTGCTGTTTTAATTGCATAGTGCAACTCTGAGTTTTTACCTCATTATCGTTTCCACTCATTCGATTGCTCGATCCAACAGCTTTAGAATAATCAAAATATTAGCTCTCGAGAGCGAAAGATGTGACTGCAGTCGAGACGTTTAGATGATCCCTCCATCAAGGTTTACATGATCTTGCCAACCACTTTACTCATCAATATTCGAAATGCCCACGAAATAAGTCAACACTCAATTAAAACAGCACAAAATCACGTTTCGAAATGTTCAACGCTATTCAACAACACCTCACAGCTGCTCGTCGACAACTGTCCCTTACAGCGCAACAAAAAATCATCAATTAAAATCAATGCCCAAAAGCCTTCCGTATAAGACTGCCTTCCAACTATATTTCTGATATCATGGACTGGAATGAAATACATCGTGAAACAGTTTTGGAAAAAAACTCATGAAAAAATGCAGACTTTGGTAGAAAAACAGAGAAGTGAAAAGTTTGCGGGGAAATAGAGGAAGAAGGTATGAAGGAATAGGTCTATATGCAGCCCCAATCACAACCTATGCCCCTTCTGAAGGCCTACTACACTCCTACTTCGTAACAACTGAACAATCAAAGTTGTAATGAAACTGTTGTAATCAATCAAAGTTTGATCATTTGATCAAGTTGGCTTATTGTCCCTCCACATTATCGCACTTCAGCACCTCAGAGATCATATTATCTCACGTTGAATTCCCGATAATACTGCTCGAGTCTTATGAATGAATTTGGGCTTTCGGGAAATGCTCGAATTCTTCAATGATTCTCGCCTTATGAGTAAACTTATAATATGGGAATAGGACAAACAAGAAGTTTTATGCGCTCCGTTTCAAAATTTTCCGCATGAAAAATGTAAAAACGGGCAGTTATTATAACCGGAAAACAAATGGCCGATAGCTACAATACTCAGTCGAATTCTCTGCGCCATGTCTAATACAGAAGGCTTCCGGTCTTGCTTTTATCCCAGAAATGTTACCGATAAGAACCTATCGTAATACGATCATTCAGTCGACAAGCAGCTGTTCCGGTGAACGCAGGCTATCAATACGTCAGCCAGTGTCAATCGTTCACAAGTGCTTCTGTGCTGTGGCGGGACTTGAACCTCGAACAATTCCCTCGATAAGAAGAGGAAAGAGGAAGCACTTCAGCAGCAAGATGAAATAATATTTCACGACAGCTCGCGCTTTCGAATCTTCAAGTACAATCGAAGTTAAGGTCCTCAAAGCATAAACTTCCCTGGCCGTCGTTCGCCTAACATTACCTTCACCAAAACGCAGGTAGCCATTCAGTGTCAAAGCACTTGAAAATGATTGACAATAGCATATCGTGCTGATAGCCAAATGCAATCATACCTTCCCTAACAAAAAACACTCACCGATCCCTGTCGGATCGTCGTGAAGAATCGCGGTCGTAATCGTCTCTTCGGGAGTAATCGCGATCGCGTGACGAACGCGGAGAACGTGAGCGACGTCGCCGAGGCGATCGACTGCTGCACAGTGTTTAGTTTTATAGCTGTACTCACCACTGTTACCGCTCACTCAAGCCGTAAAAACTATTCAGACAACTCACTAAGGAATTAACGGAATTCAAAAACTAATCCATCCATCAAAGGTCATAGGAAATGAGGAAACACATCGGCTCACCGCTTCAACAACAGCTCTAAGAAACCTCGGATACCCCTGAGGATATCATCCTGGCCGTCTATTTAGTCAAAAATAACACCCCCCCCCCCTAATTTGAAGCTAAGGAGTTGAATTTTTGAACAACACACCACTAACCAAAACAGTTTTCACTGATCACATCTCATCGAAAATTATATTGATATTAAAAGAAGAAATACCAACTCCGACCTTTCAATGCTTTACGAAATAAAGTTGCTATTAAAATCATAATAAATGAACTACCACTTACTATAAAAATAATTTTAAATTATATAATAAATAACTGACGTATTATACAATGTGCATTAGTTTTTATCACTCCGTGGAAAACTTACATTATCGATCGCGCGAAAAATATCGAATACAACGCAAATGAGAGCCACCAAACTTAGAGCCGAAAAACTAAAAACAAATACCTCACTTTCACCCTTAAACGTTTTGCCTAACTGCGACACAAAACTTGATGCTATACCGCGAAGGGAATTGCCTCAACTTATCAGCATCGCCTTCAATTATCGCCCCTCTATGACCTTTCAAAGCAAACAAGTCGATGAATTTTCGGGGAAAAAAATCAATTCCACCATAGAATTCCTTAGTTTCTCCTCAAAAAGTTCGAAAAAAAAGGTTCGCTTATATAAATCTAAAATGTTAACCCTTTATATTATATAGTATCAAAATTCTAAGAAAAAGAAATTACCCGCCCCGCTGAGCCTTCTCGCTCTTTTTCTCAGCCCACCTTCAAAATGTTATGGAATTTATGGCCACCGGATTTATCGATGTAAGAGGCATAAATAATTGCAACCATACTTTTATCAGCACGTCTTTGGGCAAATTCATTTTCACAAACGAGCGTTCAACCGGTCGACCACCCACTCAATTGTCCACTCAGCTGTCCAGCCAAGGAAGTGGACAGCGCTTGCAGAGGAGTTGGCACGACATGCCCTTACGCAATCTGCTCACCAGACCAACCTGTTTCATTAACTACTGACAAATAATGAAACAAAAGGTCATACGCGCATCAGATGACCACTCTACACCTCAGGCACCCGTTGACTGCACTCTCACAAAAGGTTCCCATTTTTTCAGCCAGCGAACAGGCGCGTGCCTGCAACAGTCGAGTCGCCATCACTTCTACTCCAGGATAGTTGATGGAGTTCCGCCTAGCCTTCTGATTTCGGCATCGATAGTTCATCGCCACGATTGAGTCTGAGGTGTGATAACTCGTGACCTCCCCTTTTTTCCAGTGATAGAGTGACATGTGAGATAAACAGACTCGCGTAGCACGGCTCCTAGATTTTAAGTGACCCGACCTCGGACCACAAATCTAAACAAGTCTCTTCCAGGTCATGCTTCATTTCGAAATAAGTTCGTAAAGGACCACCTTTCGCAGATTGGTAGTCCCGTTCCGCTCGATTAAAAGCGATCATCAGAATTGCAGGCATTTTATCGGTTCGCGTACTTTATAAATTGATGGCAGTTTAAGAAATTGGTTGGTCAAGGGGAACGAAATGCGGAATGGCATGTCGTGACATCCCCTCTGGCATGTTCCTCCCTCGTCCTTAGCCGATCGGCGACAAATAAAAATCCAGTTGGTTGCAAATAGCACTCCTTCGTTGCTGATGGCTCAGCTTGAAAGTTGGCATTGGTATGCGTCACTTCTGACGACCAGACCGATAGACACATTCACATACGCATACAAACATGATCTCGTCTTAACCCCATTTTCAAATGCAAATTAAATATAATGACAGTGTTGCGCATCTGACTGTGGAGGTCACTAGATGCACACAAACTTCTGTGCAAATCCATTTACGTACACTATTGGACTCCGCCCGTCCACTGGCTTGATTTCTTATGAGCCCAGTCAGCTAATATCAGAAGCCACCATTTACCTACCTCTGCATAACAAGTGCCCCTACTTTCACTAGCGCGAACGCAGCGGCTCTTGACGCTGTCAGTTAAAAGGAGAGGACTTTCTGGGAAAATTATCCAAAGTTGGGAAGAAAACGGCAAAAACTTTATGAAAATTTTTTGAGAGCTAATCGGATTCTGAGAAAGAATAACGAAAATTGTGAGAATTAGTGGTAATCCATTATGGGAAAACAAATCAACATCACCGAAAACATCGAATGTTTCACCGGGCAATTTCAGCACTTTTTAAGAAATAATATAGCAGAATAATCTGCTAAAGCTTCAATCCTTTTCCGATCAGACATAAAATTGAGGAATATCTCTAAAATAGAGCTTCCTTCTCTTCCCTTCGCACCCTTTGCGTCTAATATTTTATTAGTGAAACTGAGAACAGGAAAAGCCGAGACCAAGAAGGTGACAATCGCCTGGGAAGTGACAAACCTGCGTCTGCGATCATCCCTTGAATCTCGGCTGTCCCTATAATCCCTCGAATCTCGACTGTCTCTGTAATCTCTCGAGTCTCGACTATCTCTTGAGTCCCGGTAGTCTTTTGTATCACGGCTGTCTCGATAGTCTCTCTCACGATCTCTCTTGTCACGTTCACTGTAAAATTCATCAACAACAATAAATAACCACTAGAGGGCGATACAGGTAAAGGGCAATCGTAGATACACCTCCTCCGCCTCTCCCTCATCCAAAGGTTCACTCTTCTTCAATTTCTGATGATACCGAGAACTTCAAAGCAACAACACAAGGATGGTTTCACAAGGTTTGATGCAAAGCAGTAATGAACGGGTTAATAGGTGTCTCGCCCGTTCAATAAACTATTCAAAATATTCGCCCACTAGAATCCATTCCCTCAAAGAAGGGAATGGAAAGATATATGACGCAAAAATAACACATCATTCATCAAATTCAAACCGTCAAGATATTCCTACTTGGTAAAGAATCGTAATAATCCTCACCTCTAGTACCGCGAAGGATTTGCGTTGCAGAATCGATGACAAAAACTATGGATTCGAACGTAAGATATACTCCAGGTACCATCATATTCTATTTCCTCTTCATTCACCCGTACCCCTTTAATATTACTTGGTTATGCTGTGCAGTGCACAGCGTTCGTCCTTTGTCAAGCTCTATTCACAAGAAACTTTTTCAAGCACAACAGATAAAAATGCGCCAAAAATTAGCTACGAACCTTCTGTCGGCATCTCGCGTCAAAGGTGGTATACCACTGAGCCGTGCTTTACGCCACGCTGCCCGACGTTCATCGATTGTTTTCTGCAACGATACGATAAAACTGACTGGGAAAGGCAATAGTATATCGTGAAAGTCCATAAAAAATTGTCGACAAAATGAGATCAGCCAATTTAAATCCAAATAAGCCATAATTCATCCACATCCTGATCATTATCTAATATATGCTTCCCGATCAAACGGAATCGAAACGAGCATGTGGACAATTCCTATAACAATATCCATCGAGCAAAATGAAATGCCCACCGCGATAAAAACAAATATCTCTAGACGACAGCAAACACTCTGCCTCATATATTCCCAAATTTCTGGCAAACGTTTATCTCTCCCCTTTAGTCTCAAATACAACAATGCCACTTGACCTCAGCTAACAAACATGACGAATCCTTCCGCCGATATTCTGCAGATAATAATTTATGACGAAGGAATAAGTGAAGTCAAATAAGCCAAACAGCAATAACTGATCTAACGTCATTCACTCGAACGATAATTAATAATATTGCGACATTGTAGTTAGTAAATTTGGCCAATGGAATTGTCAAGCAGATTATAATATCCCGTACGGCAACGTTTCATCCCAAAGTCACCGCGAAATACGAACGATGGTGGGGTCGCAAGAAATTACCCCTCAAATATTGCGAACGTTGATGTTTTGCAATAAATTTGGAATAAAACACTTCCGCTAAGATTCTATAAGCTATTCTTCATCTCCAACGGTTTCGAAAGGAGAAACGAATGGAAAAGATGAATGGATATTTCCCACGAGTATTACCCCAATATTGCCATGAACATAGCGTCGATTCGGTTGCAATGCTAAGCTCTCTAACGTTGTATATATAGATCGCTAAAAAGCCTATTTCCTTACTTCAATAGCAATAAATATGAGACGAGTACCTTCATTTGTTCGTAACGTTCACGAATCATCTCCATACCAACGTGCATTTTACCGCCATAATGATCGGCAAGACGTGTCTCATGTTCCATAATGCTCAATTGTGCACTACACATCTCACACACCCGTAAACGCACCTGTGGCGTATTCAACACCGTTCGCATATCATTCTGAAATAAATTTTGTTGTAAATATGCTTAATGTTATAGCTGTTTGTTATTTGACCCTGTGTACATGCAACATTATATCCTGCTATGCCAATAAACTGTCGCAATAAAAAGGTTCCGAGTTCTTAGACAGCAATTTGCGGCGATAATAAAAACACTTAAATGACCGATAATCGGACAACCGAAGACATCAGATTTGCTCTCCAACACCTACATTGTTGCAAAACTAAAATTCCTAGCACCGTGAATTATGAAGTAATTGCAAAGTATTGATTAGGACACAACTAGTAATGACTGAAGCATCTTAAGAAGAAGGTAGTGCAAGTATAGATCCACCAAGGTCTACTCTCATGCTGTTCAATAGGAAAACAATTCCCGAATAAAAAGGTAACTGCTAAATAAGCCGAGAATCTACTTCTCCCTTCAATAAATCATAGACCTTCCCGTCATATTAGAGAAAGTTTTTATTCAACATAAATGACTCAAGTTATGAAGCTAATGAATGATGAAAAGCAGCCTTAATAAGCTTCTATATAAGGCAAAACCATCAACGCTTCCTCAACACTTCCTAAAACAAACAAGATCCGACAGCAAATGAACAACTACCGTAAAACCCATACATAACCCCTTCTCGGGGATCTATGTAGGATTCCACTTAGCTGAAAGCAAAAAATTGTACCGCAACTACGAATCTACTTCTATTTCTCTCACAAAAAGTGTTTAAAGATTTTCTCTGCAATGCACAATCATTCACATATCAATGCAGTTTATACCACTTCCCACTTCTATGATCCATTCGTCTATTGAGGAATTTAGAGATTTCTTTACTGAGAACATATAAATAATAGCTCTGTACTACAAATGAAAAGAATCCCCATAGAATAAAACGAGAAACAACATCGATTATTTTTATAGTCACAACGAGGAATCAATTCATTTTGATTGAGCATCTTGTAGAAGAGCTAAATTACAAATAATGAGCCGAGTACCTCGAGATCTTTTTTCTTCTTCTTCAATTCTTCGATTGTCTTCGACAGTTCCATCGCCTCTTCCACCTTCCCTTCATTGCCCAATGCCTCCATCTTCACAATCGTCGTCCCGATCTTCTCACCAAGCTCTCCAATTTTTTGAGTCTGAAAAGAAAACCGGAAATCTAGCATCATGGAAACCACAATAATAGTGGAAAAAAATCTGGGCTGTACTAAAATCAATACATGCCATTCAGTCAATGTGAATTATGAGCAGATGTAACTGATGCACAAACGCGGACACACAGATAAACTTTATCAATAAGATTTAGAAGCACTATCAACAGATTCCAATTTCATTTGCCTCATATCTACTCTCGATCAACATATACAGAATGGTGATGGCAACAAGAGTCGAGAAAAGTTTCACTGAAATCACACTCAGGTAACTCCCTACCTCTATTAATAAAAATAAAGCTCTAGGTCCTATAAAAACTTAGTTTTGTTGACTTACTACTCTCATGGACTGATGGCGGTAAGCCGATAGTGAACATCTCAAAAATTTCCACCCAACTTTACTTACTTTCTGTTCCATAAAAAATAAAAAAATCAATAAACAGCGTTACCTTAAGAACTTCAGCCTGATCCACTTCATTCTCGCAATCTCTCTTCAGCTTATCTTTGGTGCGCTCGATTTCTTTATCAACCACACGAATCGCTTCTTCTAGACGTTCGAAAACCTAAAAGAATTCACTCTAATATCAGCATAAAAATCCACCGATACTCAGTACCACCGTAAGCCCACTCCCTTCGGGTATCGTATAGTTTAATTCTGCTGACTTCCAGATATTGCAAGCCAACTTGCCATGACCTACCTACGTCGCATAGGGAAAGCCAACTTGCAACGATGCGGTGTTGCGATACTACCCACCCCACGTTTTTTGAGCAGAAGAGAAAACTACAGCGAATCAGCACCATTTCACATATACCATTTGATTTCTCCTCAGGAACCATTATTTTTTGAAATCATGTTTCTATGCATCAAAGATAACCTTGTAAGTAATCTTCAACTACCACTCAGTCGCGTGCTGAGAAGGAGGAGGAGGGAAGGAGTTGATAGGTGCAGATCGTCGTTTACAGATTAAACAGAACACCGCTAGGAAAAGAAGCTGAGAGTGGGAAAAGACCTCTCGTCCAATGATCCCTTTCGTCAACTCACCCAATTCAGCGTCAACTGCCACCCTCCTTCAATAGGTCACAAATGTGCCCGCAAGGCATCAAATGATTTCATCCTTATCGTCGAGATGGAGAAAAACGTGAAAAGTGGATAGTGATAAGAAACGTTTTTGATGTGATTTTGTCATATCGCAATGGTCTCCTATTTTTGAGTATTTTAATTGCAATATTTGTGACCTTATTATATTTAATGCATTTACTCAAACTTCGACTACTATCTGGATGAAACGCTCATCAAATCACTAGAGAGAGTGCACCTGATATACGGAAGTTAACTCACAATTACAGCAACAACTTAATAGACACAAAAAAAGATAGCCTACATAGTGATAAGGAACGAACATATTCACCAACTAACTAATAAGCGCATATGACTTTGAAAGAAATTTGCGTTCCACCTATGATAGATAAAGCAAAGATAGCTATTCAGATGTTAATTAAAGTGCGCCCCTTGCTTATTCCACTTAATAAACAAATATTAAACCGACTTTCCAAAAGATAACTTAACAACACCTTTAAAAGAACGCTGCCAAGATTGCCGAGGCAGAATGTTTTACTCATAGTGCTAAATTAGCAAAATGGCGCTAATATTATATAACTCGGTGAGAATAGAAATCTGCATTACTCAACCTTACAAAGGAAACAATAAGAATAGACTGAAAGGATCAAGTAATTCCTCAAGCATTTCTTCTATCAAGCCTTCATCTTCTAGCAGATAAGTGAACCGATAAAAAAACATCCCAAAATGCAACTTACATCAACATCGTAGAAATGATCCTTTTCCTTCTGCGCGTTTTCATAATCTGCCTTATGAGCACTTTCATGCACCTACAATATTATTTCATTAGAACATAAATCAGTGCCTCTAAATTTATCAAACACTTTATGAGTGCATAACCGCTTTATATTCAATCTTTCATCTCTTTCAGCCAAGCTGCTTGCTAAACGCAACCTTTGACCTTTATGGCTTGTGTGGATTCATAAAGCAGAGCCTATTGCAGAGGCAATCTGAATGCGGAATACCGCCTTCCACTTTCTGGGCAAATGTCTTTAATCAATCGAGCTAGTGCGGATATCTACGAGTACTGATTCAGCTCTTGCCATCACTCATCTCGTCGGAATCAGATTCCTTTAGAGGGCAATCTTTCCTTCAGAATTCACTTACCTTCATTATGAAACTTCAACGTTTTTGCATGGCTACATTTACTACCGATGAAATTTACTATCATATTTACGATGACCACCACCAACAAGTATGATCACTAGCTATCTATTGCAAAGTCATATGAGGTAATGTGATCGATAGGGCGAAGCAATTTATAAAATTTTTAAAGGAATTTAATAGTTTCCAAGAAAAAATTAAAATAATCTCTGCGATTAGCTAAATTTATTCAGATATTTACAACGTTGGTTTATCTTCTACGGATCGCCGCTTTCTTTTCGTGGATCACATCAACGAATACGCCTAGATCGGCAATAGACGACTACCCACTTCTAAATTTCAATGACCTCTTATGATACTAGAAGATACTTACCAGCTACCATCTTTATTCTAGCTTTACCTTTCCGTACTGTCTCTTCAAACATATATCATAATTCGCCCTCTTTTTTCTAGTTCATCGACCGGACAAGCAAATGTCCCTCCCCGCCCCCTGTTACCCAGCCATCTGGACCAACAAAAAACATTTAAATCGTTCGCAGTGATGCTGCAAATGTAATGAATCTTTTCTCTGATCGTGTGATCATTGACTGCAAACCATACCGTCAACTACTGTGTTAAATACGGATAAAAAACGAATTGAATTGCTAATTAACGTTGTGTGGATAAGCAGCTTTTAAAGATCATCCTAGACTAAAATTTTGCGAGGGAAAGTTAGGGATTTGAGATGACAGGACTCAAGAAAAGTTGACCAAGAGGGCGAACCCCCCCCCCCC
>JAARMF010001514.1:0-26514 GCA_022844705.1 Toxascaris leonina
ACTATCGTTACTATTATTACTACTAGTGTACTATTATTTGCGTTATTATTATTATTAGTAATTGCTTAAAACCAGCAGTAGTGTTCTCTCTATTGCTTTCTCCATGATCTAAATTTGCTTTAATATGCAATTCTTTTCTATTTGGAGAAAAAAGATATATAGAACAGAACAATCAAAAGAGAGAAAAATCGCTTTCCGATGCACTAAAAGAGTTGCGAAGTTTAGCTATTTAATTAGATTTTATTAATGTGACTTGAAAAAGCCTCATAGCACCTGTTGAAATTTTTTTCTTAATATTTTATTCTCACTATGACTATTTATCCATTGTCCTAGTTCTTGTTGTTATACTAAAACAGGTTCTCTTATTAGTCGCATTTAATTAAATTGCTGCATGAACTATAATTCAAAAACAATTACCCTATTACATGTGAATACCCCTATCATATCTCATCATGTCTTATCATGCTCACCTTATCAGAATAGGAGTCAATGACAAATTCTAGCAGCCCACTAGAGTTAAGCAATGAAAGTAGTTGTTAAAAATGCTACATTTCTATATATTTCAAAAACTCTAATCAGGTAATTGTATTCTTCTTCAATTCACTGTCGCTTTACATTGACTAGTCCATACATCGATACGAATAGTCAACAATTATTAGATGACGAATCTATTACAGATTATAATTTAAAAGGTCAATTGTGGTTTTTTTAAGGAAACGTTCCGATGATATTGAGTACTAAACGATATCAGCCCAATGATATCATATATATGCAATTTTTGTTAACATTGAGATCACTTGGTGGAAAAAACGGGCGTTGTAATTGTAGTGAAGAAACAAAATCGACGACGCAGTGATCTCACGTTTTCATTTTTTCGACAATTGCAATAATTGCGAGAAAACAGTCGCCTATGTGTGAATTCCCTCCCCTCCCCCCCCCTCCCCCCTCCCCCAATCTCCATGCCAAATTATTAATTCGGATTCATGATTGTGAAGGGGAATGACGGTAGAGGGAACTGGAAAACGTGTTGATTTTATTGATTAATAAGGAAACTTGGTAATTTCAGGCTAGGATCTTTAAGTGATAGGGCTTGAAATAGAGTTAATCAAAAATGCGTTTGAACCATTGGACGATATATTCGAGACTGAAATGAACGAAGAATCGTTTTACGTGCAAAAAATGAGGCACGTAAAATTCGGATCCGTTGAATTTTCGAAGGGCTTTTCAAGCGTTGTCATTTTTCAATTGCTCATTAGAGAAATTCGATGAATAATTGAGTACAAAGAAGCGAAAATAATTTAGAAAAGTAATTTACTTGCAAGTGGTCCAATAGCAAAATTATGGAGAACTAACTGCTTCCGTGTTTCTGCGTGTGAGTTGACGTGTATGCTCTTTGTATGTGTATGCTTTTGTGCGTGTGCAGTGTCCATGCTTAAGTGTATGTACATATGTGTACGTGCGCGCGTGTGTGTATAAGTGTATTCATGTGTACGCGTGTCCATGTACGTGTGTGTGCGTGCATATTGCGTGTTTATATGAGAGTGCGGGCGCGTTTACGTGCATGCGTGTGGGAGCGTATATGTTTATGTATGCATGTGTGTATGCGGTGTGTGCGCGTGTATGTATATGCATGCATTTAAGTGTATGCGTGTGTGCGCGTGCATGTTTATGTGCGCATTTATGTGTATGTGTGTGTGCGCGTGTATGTATATGTATGCATGTACGTGTATGCGTGTATGCGCGTGTATGTATATGTATGCATTTACGTGTATGCGTGTGTGCGCGCGTATGTTTATGTGCTCATTTATGTGTATGTGTGCGTGCGCGTGTATGTATATGTATGTATTTACGTGTATGTGTGTGTGCGCGTGTATGTATATGTGTGCATTTATGTGCATGTGTGTATTTGTGTGCGCATATATGCATATGTGCATATGCGCATTCCTATGTGTGTATGTGTGCGTGTGTGGGCGTACAAGCGGTGATATATGTATATACGTGTGTTTGTGCGTGCGTGCGCATGTGTGCGTATATGGTTGAATTATTCAATTGCCCGACGTTGCAACAAATCAAATATTTGGAAAAAAAATAAACAAGGAAAGCTTTCAGTTGGAGTTGCACGGTGTATTCTTGTCCCACTTCTACACCTGAAGCTACGACGTCACTGAAATGTTCGTTAGCACTATCATGGCATAATCTCTCATATTGTCATTTCACGTAAAATCAACTGCTTATTCAATTAATGAATCCTGAAAATCTACAAAGCTCAGGAGCATTTTTTAGAAGAAACTGCTCTGAAAATGCTCCAACAACGTTAAAGCAATGGGCATCCCTGAAGACGGTATGGAATTAGAGGAAAATTGCTATTGCATGAAATAAACGATAGCCGACAAAATTCGTCGCCATAGTTGATTTACTGCGATCGAATAGACAGACACATAGCGTGCATATAGATATAAATGAATAACGTGGGAAATTTGCGCGAATATTTGTTCAAAAGAAAAATAATCTATGTCGTTCGATCGGCATCATGAATAATATTAGTAATTACATTTCATAGAATAATTTTTTTCTCAGGAGTTTTTTCATATTCGTTTCTCATTCTCTTAGAGTATATTGCGGTTTCCGGCAAAGAGATGCTAATTCGCTTGAAAATCTTTCGCAAAAATATTGTTTTATTTGCATGACTTCAGCAGTTGATCCATTCATAAAGCTTCGAAATGCCATTTCGATAATCGCATTGGCTATAAGCTCCGGATTGAGCTCTGAGAGCGTAGATACTTAATTCACATAAAATAGACTGGTTGCCACTGAACTCAATGATAATTGCACTTGGCCCATAGCCTGAGGAGGATTGAGACGTTAGAAGCGGCAAGCCACAAATGCCTTTGCCAGAAAGCAGTGATGAAGAGTCGTCAAGTATGCAGAATGAAAGTAATAAGTCAAAAATGAACGCCGAATTTCAACGGATTTAGAGACGAACAACCAACTTCAATTTTGCAATCCGCAAACCTCGGATAAAAAAAACAACAACAGAACAACAGCAAGCCGAAAAAGTGCAGACGTCTATGTGAGAATACATCGATGAGACCGCATCACAACTAGGCAATACTCGAAAATTTTTTTTTCGCCAATCATCCCAACACACCACCCACCATTTCCCCCCACTCCTCGAACCTTTCAGACCCCTCTCTCATCTGTAAAGCCCACTTCTCCAATTTCCAACGAATATCATTACAGTGAGCGAAAGAAAATGAATTTGTGTAAAATATCAAAGTTCTTTGTAGCATTAGGGGGGAAATTGTCGTTTAGAGGTTGTTCAGCTCGACTTTATGAAAATTTGAAAGCTTCTTGTGGTGTCCAATTCGAAAAAAAAAAGCTTTGTCGATAGCTCTTGGCTGAATCGCAAAAAAAAAAAACACTTCTGTGCATTGAGGCTTTAGTGAAGGACAATTAAGCTAATTCTAAGACCCATCACTAAAGATATGGCCCATTCAATCGATCTCTTCATATTCCATCGATACATCTTAAGTTTCTTGAATCGCCTCTTACGATCTCGGATCAAGATCGATATAAATTGAACGATCGCATGATGGCGTACAGATAGAACTAGAAATTCTCGTGATCTTATAGTCATATTGTTATAGAAGAGATGCTAGGAGATGAATGGGGGTGTAAGCGGAGGTGGAAGAACGAAGTGAATGATGCGAAGATGGTAGCGAGTTCACGATGTTTCTTTCGGGTTCAAGTAGAGCTCAAGTCTTTCGAAGCCAGAGATGTTGAATTGTAGCAACTTTACTGAGAGCGTCGAAATGCATTCTTTTGATTCCGCTTATAAATTTGCTTTATTTTCCAGAAGATATTTTATCTACCTTTATGAAAATATAATCGATTTTTGGCTGTAATTCCTCACTGTTTCGGTGGAAAATGGAAATATGACTGCCATATGAAGAGATAGGATCAATGTTACACGGGACATTTTTTCTAGCTTACCATGATAGCACTAGCATCTTTTCCGCAAATACAACAATTTCCGGAAGACAAACGGCAAAACCTTCGCAAAAATATTCTTATCAGTTGAAATACTCGCTGTCAGTACAAAAAATACTACCTATCTTATCAGCTATAATAGTGGACGATTTGGATTTTTGATAGCGGAATCAAAATTGATAAGGAAATCAAAATTGATAAGGAAATCGAGATTGATCAAGATGAAGCATTCCGAAAATGAATATATCCGAAGAAACTTCAATAATACGATCGCATACGTAGTTTTCTTCATTCACAAAGTATTCGCTCGTTTTTTCATTGGAAAATTGTCCATTATTAATGATTGACTAAAAACTGCATACTGCTTCAAGCGGAAATACGCTTTCAAACGAAATAACGTGAAACCACATTGGTAATTACCTCAAAGCATTCAGCGGAAAAAGTGCAACAATCGAAGCAAGCTATTCAAACTTTTGTTCGTTGATTCCTGGCAAAAACCTTTAATTTATCTAGCTAAATATCAAAAAACGGCTCAAAGTGTGCTTTTCAGGGCATATTGAGATGGTTTTTAGAATGGTGAAATAATGAAAAATAAACAAATATGGCAGAAAATTGTTGAGTAGGAAAATGAACGATTAAACAAATAAATAAACAAATAAATAAATAACTGGGTAGATGAACAAGCAAACAAACACATATACAAATGGATGAATAAATAAATAAATAAATAAATAAGCTGTCAAATAAGTGAATAGGAATAAAAAATATACTGGTAAGTAGTTAGATAAACACATAAACAGGTGTAGAACTGAATCCCACGCGAATGAATTTGTGTTTTCAAATGGCACACTATATCAAATAGTAGTCTATTCTAATGTTTGATGCTTAAAACGTGAAAAGTATTTCCCATCGAAGCATTAAATGCTTATGTTAATTAAGTACTCATCAATATTACAAAATCTCATTCAGTCTATGAAATTTAAACTCGCATTAAAATTGATCCATTATGATAGACATGATTCGTCAGATAATCATTGATTTGCAGTGAATGAAAGTAACTGAATGCTAAGCTATGATAAAATGTATGTACTGAAGAGTAAATAAATAAGTAAATAAATAAATAAATGGTGAATGAATAAATAAATAAACAAGTAAATAAGTGAAAAAAGGAATGAGTGAATAAGTAAACAAATGAATAAATAAATAGGGAAATAAACTGTTAAGTAACTGAATAAATTAAAACACTTGGCAAATGAAAATTCTCAAAGANCTGTTAAGTGACTGAATAAATTAATGAATTCTCAATGAACTTGGCAAATGAAAATTCTCAAAGATTGTGAATATTTTCGTGAATATTTCTGAATATTTTTGCAATAATCTTCTTTAATATTTTTTCTATAAAACACAAATTCTATAGTCTCAATCGGCGAAAAAAATATTCGCAAAATATGCGAATATAGTGTGAATATATAATGAATAGAAAATTGGAGTCGAATTCAATTTTGAAATATTTATGCAAAATTTTACAGGAAAAGATGCGTAAAAATTTCGATGATAAAAGCATCGAAATAGAAGAAAAAATGAAGGAAAAATTTCCACAATTTTTTCGATATCATTAATTGATTTGGGAAGAATCGCTACGATGAAGTCGACAATCTAGATAGTTGCGCTTATGAATATCACCAATAATTTACGAGCGGAAATGCATCGATTTTCACTCCTCTTGTTTCACCAAATATTTCAATACTCTAACCATCAAACCTCCTCCCCTCCCACCTCTTCTCCTTACTAATTCTCTGATAAGACATGAAATTATTTCTTTCAGCATTGGAAAAAAAGAAGAGAGTTTGTTTTGGATATTTGCGAAGCAGTTAGAAGAGATGAGCAAAAATTATAGATCAGTTGTCCAGCTCAGAAAAAGCATCACATCCTGTCTCTTAATTTTTTCCTTGTAGACTAGCATGGTTTGAAATAGCGCAGCTATATGATCATCACCCCTAATGAAAATTATTCCATAAATCTCCGTTTTTTTTATTTTTGAAAAGGAATAGCCTCATTAATTTTGCCATAGAATGCATAAAAATAATTGCACTACAAGGAAGTTCTTGAATGCAATATGTATGGTATAATAGAAAATTTTGTAACTCAAACAATCTTTTTTATTACTTTTCACCAATTTTGCGTCTTAAAATTTTTCCAAAATGAGTCATTCCTCGATTTTTTATCATTCATTTATTCATTTAATCGTAAATTCATTGTCACACACCAGGCAATGAAAACAAGCAAAAATATGTGAGCATGAAAACAAACGAGAAGGAGTCAATGTCGCCATAAAGCTATTGTTGAGATGAATGGAGATTTAATATAGAAAAACTGCACTAGCATCGACTTTAGATTGGAATTGATTCAGTTGCCGCTTAAAAGCCAACAAAGTGGATTGCAAAGAACTTGAGCTAGAGACAGATTCCAAGTGCCTTTACCTTTCTCTCTATATATATAAATATATAGGGGAAGAGAGAGGGAGAGGGAGAGGGAGAGNCTATATATAAATATATAGGGGAAGAGGGAGGGAGAGGGAGAGGGAGAGGAAGACAGGCATTATTTCAGTAGGAGGGTATTTGGAGCGGTTAGTTAATTCTAAGAGAAAGGCAAGTTTGCCCCGATCCATTTGTATCTATCTACGATCGCAATATCCGCCCTTCCCGCATAGTATCTTCCTATAACAAAAACATTCACTTCAATGCTATTAGTATACGTATGCATAGCAATATTGCTTTAATGCATTTTTCTATAAATATATTAGTGTAACAACAGTACGAAACTGATGATAATTTATGTGAGCCTAATTACACCATCCGAGGTAGTCAATATTTCTCAAGACTGCAATTGACAACTAAATTATTTCTTCACGACAATGAAATGTAAACAAAGAAATTAACATCAAAAGAAACGAGAGGAAAGGAACGCAAACGGAGCAATAAACGATGTCTTCGAGAAGTTCGTACAAATAAATCAAGCCATAAATGATTAGCTAAGATAAAAAGCATTTATTCGTTTATCAGAAAAGTGATTAATGAT
Source organism: Toxascaris leonina (assembly GCA_022844705.1). NCBI lineage: Eukaryota > Metazoa > Nematoda > Chromadorea > Rhabditida > Ascarididae > Toxascaris > Toxascaris leonina. Next base: position 7,069 of record JAARMF010001514.1, read on the forward strand.
AAAGTATTAGGAGAAAAACATAAGAAAAATAATAACAATTGCGACCGAAGAATTGCTCTTTCTTTAGTTGAAGTCTTTTTTTTCTTCTCGATTGTTTTTCATTTAGTGAAGAAATTTATTAAAAGAAAATGATGAACTAATTTCAGTTATACTGATGTTAATAGCTTATCACTGCCCAGATGTATGATACTGATAGGTTAGCACTATCAAAACGTTCAATTCGGGAATCATTGTGTATGGAAAATGAATGAGAAAGAAACTTATTAGAACACTTTTATAAAGATAAAATCATTAATTATCCTTGACTATTATTATTTTAAGTTTTTTTTTTTGTTAAATTCATGCCACCATCAACTAAAATATTTTTTAAGCGGCCTTTTAAATATTCATCTCTTACTCAGCTTAGAATAATTTGCGATGTAGTCGATACTTCTTTTGACATATTTGCAAGAATTTTGCCATTTTGGCATAATTACTTGAATTTTGTCATTCTGACATAATTGCTTGAATTTTGTGATTTTGGCAAAACAACTATGTCATGTGAAATTATTATATTTATGCATGGATTTATAAAGAAATCATTATAACAGTAAAACAATTTCTTAAAAAAAAATTGTCTCAAATATAGTAGACATCTACTTCAAAAAGCAAGCTGACAAGCATACATATATTGCGATTTAACTCAGCAAATAAGCATTTTCATGAGGCCATATATTCAATGAGAATATAACGCTTAAAATCGTGTTAAGCCTCGCGTTAAGTCTTTCAAGTGGTTATCGCAATTGCCAAGACAACAAGAAACCTTTTTTGAAAGGATTTGTTTACAACTAGAAATGCTTTCATAGAGGAAAATTTTGCTAATCTCTATAATTCCATAGCGCGTAGTGCTTGTCACAATCAAAATTCAATCGTCGATAATTTTTTAATGTTTATCGCCAAATCTTTGGAAAACATCCTAAAAGTTTGAGAAGCGTATAGTTACGCTCGTCTCTGAGTATGAGATGCAGAAAAAAATGAAGAGGCGATTCGAAGAGAGGATAGTTGCTAATGTCTGTGTTCCTTTGAACTTATTCAGTTATAATCAAGCTAATCAACGTGTAAAACTACCCACTTATCAAGGTGTGATTTAACTGATAAAACCGGAAGTAATATCTCAAGTCTAAATATTGTTCTAGTGTTAAGGTGAAATATTACCGTATCCTCAAGGTGTGCTCATATTCTTCTAAGCTTAAAAAATAAAGCTCATATGACCAAAATCCTTTGCACCTTTGTCTATAAATATTACCGAAATAGCAATCGAAATACTTGCTCTCACGACGGCAATATTAAGATTATTGTGAGCATTGTTAAGACTATGAGGCGTGAAAAGAAATTTAGAAAGTAGCTAGCAATAATTGAGGAATTTTCATTTTGCATTTCAGAGAAATGCGGCATGAATGAAGAAACTTTGACAACTATTCTGTGGATGTTGCTTTTCATTCTACTGTGAAGAAAAACGCACCAAAATTTAGTGGATTATTTTTTCAGCGTGAAATTATAGAATGGGCGAATTTTTTTTTTTCGAGGACTTTAACAGGAAATTAACTCGGGAAGGGCATCAGAAATTCGCCAAAATGATAGCTTATATCTTACGGATAAGCTTATTCATTTTAAAAGCTTCACTTCAGTTTGGCCATTTTCAATATCGCAATAAAATTGAAACTAAATAAAAATAAGAGCATTATAAATGAAGTCAATTGTTATATTTTAAGGAATTCATTAAGAATAGGCCGGAATATGCAACAGAATTATCATTTTTCTAGATTTATGTAAACCAGCGAATATATACAGGACTTAGATGCTTCATATATTCAAAGAAGCGACGAAGCATGAACGGAATCAAGCGAAAGTAGAAATGACTGGAGAACGAGCGGAAATAGGAAATGAGCTAGGGATTGGAGGAGGCCACATTCTGTTAGTTAACCAACCTCGAAGAAAGGACTGTTTAAAAAACATTTGTCATATGTGCTTGAGTGATACTATAGATTTTCATAAGAAAACAACAAAACCTTTAAAATGCATATCCAACTCGACCACTAATACAAGACCTCCTTGTTATAACAATATATGAAGTTCAAAATAAAACTACCTATTTTATACAAATATTACCAGATCGCAATATATATATATATATATATATATATATATATATATATATATATAACACAGATGAATGATCGAGAGATAATTTCAAATGCATAAACATATTTTAGGACTTCAAATATTCAATGAATTAATGTTAGATGAGATGTAAGCACATCAAAAATAATGACGTTTTTGATGAGATGAGATGAAGGAGTCATTTCACAGGACAATACCCATCATAAGACGTTCAGTTATACGAGTCTCTTATATATATATATATATATATAGGGGGAACGGAATGATTTTATTGCACTCGCCAGCTAGCGTCAGTAGATTATGATACTTTTTTTGTGCGAAAAATTCGGACTGGACTGGATCTAAGATGCAAAGTTATGGCTACAGAACAAGAGAGACGGGAGAGGCGGAAGAGGTGGGGGTGGGGGGGGGGGGCAGAGGAAAGGGGGGAAGCGAGAGGATACAATGATTGACATACTCATGTTTGGCTATGTCTAAAGCGTCCTCCTCATCTATATATTCTGATAGCTAATTGCATTCATTCCGCTAACATTTGAAGCTTTAAAATTCAGTAAATTTGTTATCAAGAGTCGGGAAAGAGTCGGATTTTGCTTTAAGCTTCTCCTTTTCTGGGATCAATTCTATTATCCGTTCCTTAGCCTATATCCTTGAAATCATGACTGGATCCGAAAAGCGCAACCGGGAACGTTGAAAGAATACCGCCATCAATGAGAGCAAGAGATTCATAGAGCACTCTGCAAGCAACATCAATGCTAGACCATCGAGGAGGATTGTTGAGAAGGGAAAACGGATGATAGACAGGCTTATGGCTATATTTAGATAGAAGGAAAGAAGAATAGGCCAATTTGTAGGAATTCAAGTGAAATGTTCTTCTCCCAACAATCGATGAATGATTAAAATATTCATAAATGCAATTTATTAAAATGCCATATAGCAATAATTTTTATGGCCATTCTACATTAATTGCATGACGTCATTTCAACAGATATCCCCATCGAATATTACATATATATATCGAGAAAAAACTATCGTGCTTCTTTTTCTTTTTTAAATTTTTATATTATAAATGAATCGATAATTTTATTCAACCAATATCACTTACGCCGATATGTGATTGTTTTCAGGCCTTACATGAGGAGGGAGCGGAGATCAGATGCTCAGAGAAATATGTATTTATTTTTGATTATCAACGACTTTAACGTGAGATTTTCTCAATGAATATAGATCGTTCAATCAATATTCAATAGATTATTCAGTGATAGCATTGTTTTTGGAATGCAAAAAGCTTTTCAACTTAATGGTCAGCTCATAGCAATTAGCATAGCAGAGCTTTATTTTGTACACTCACAGAGGAGTTCAAGTAAAAAAGAGCAAGTGGAGTTGGAGAATATAAAATTCCGAGTATTGGGACGATGAAATTGTTGAAAAATACAGCAAAAAATTTATTTCTTAATAATAAAAATAATTTCCTCATGACATGCTAATTTAAAAGATTCTTTAGAGCGTATAAGCAAAAACAGTAGTTTTAACTCTGCTCGTATATTGTATTCACGAAAATCTAAGCGATAGTCTTGCCGATGAATTCTTCCATGTGCGTTTTCACAAGAGAAAGATAACATGACGAGGAGCTTATTCAAGTGTTCATTAGCTAGTCGATCTCCTAGGCAACTACAATGAACAATAGCCGATCGTAATGTCTACACGTGTGTATACATAGCTCTCTACCTGTCTACATGCTAATTTACAAACAAACAAACTACTCGGCAACAATTTCACTATCACTGAATTTACGTCTACGATTGGAACTGATCAAGTTGACTGATAATTTTCCTACCAGTCTGTGAGACCTAAGCGATAAAGGGCAACTCCAACTTATGTATTCCGTAGAAATTGCACAAAAAAAGAGCGAAAAATGATTGCAATTCGTATCGAATATTTGCAATAATTGTGCGATTGGCAAAAGCGTCGAACGAAATCAACTAGCTACCTCTTAAGGTGATAAAATGAAATACGCATGAATTTTCATGATATTGATCAAATCTTAAAGAATTGTTTAAGACGTTCAATTGTTTGATTGAATTCACATTGATGAACGCCTATATGAATAAGTGTGAATGTCACTCTCAAAAATAAAAGAGTAGATGAGCATAAAAATCTACACATTATTTTGCTTCATTTAATTGGCTTCTTGTTTAGCTAAGCAAGCTAATCGACGTTATCAGTGTTGCTTAGTTGTTTAGCTAAACAAAGTGATAAGAAAAAAATTGACGAAAAATGCAAACGCAAGTGACTAGCATTTGATTGTGAACATACTGAAAGCCGTACGGCGGAAAATGGAATTTTTAACGATTACTTAAAAGGTTGCTTAATAAATTTACGAATTAATATCACAGCAGTATGAAACGCAGGAACGCAGCAGACTACCAACAGAATGGGAAGATCCGTTTCGACGTCGACATGGCGTTGCTTGGATGAGGCGAGTTGAGGATCGCGCAACATGGAAAATTTGCCAGCTGCATCGATGGAGAGAGCGACGAATTCGATGAAATCACAGCTGCTCAATGTATTCAACGTAATCAACAACTTAAAAAGTTGCCTAATAAATTCACGAAGTAATATAATACATATAGACAATTCTCGAGACGAAATAACTCGTGCAAGAATGAGGGGAGAAATTTTTTTCAGAAAACTGCACTGAATTTCGTTTTCTTTAATGAGATAGAGGATTTATAGGTTTATTTCCACCATAGAACGTTGGCTTACCACGAAAAGTTTAGCGTTTATTTCTGCCATAGAATGCTGGTTTACCACCAAAGGTTTGATGTTTTTTCCATCGAGTATTTCTCGTATAAACGTCGTAAGTTTATAATATTCTTCACAAAGTTAATATTCCATCTCGACGGAAATTTTTTAAATCATTCATTTGATCGTTGTAGAGGTTGTTTAGAAATCACTGCACACGACTTATCTTGACGTTATTTGCAACCTTTTTTAAACCTCATCACTGTCATTAGCAATGAACACTTTTGCAACTTTGCAATGGGCGTCATGGCAGTGGGCACCAGTTTTGCAATGGGCATCAGCTCTGCAACGGACACCAGGCTAAAAATAGATATCGGCTTTGCAACGGACACCTTTTGTAGTTGGCCCTCTTCATGATATTCGAGCCTACAAGTTTTATTCACATAAGAGAAAAATAATAGCAGCACTACAAAGTACGCAAATTCGCTCATTGCAATGATTATTTGAGCGAAAAAAAACCTAGAAGTTCGCAAAGTGTCCGTAATATGCATATTTCGCACGCGACTCTCGAATTCGCAATGAAAATCTCAATGAGAAAACAATTAAAAGTCGCAGCGAAAAAATTTCTAAAAGATTGAGCAACCAGTGCGGTCGTTGTGCTTTTCGAAAGTTTTGGCTGTTCAAATTTTTATTTGCTGAAGACATAATAGAATGTTTACAACTTGTATTCTTTATAAATGTGCGTGTTTGCGTGTGTGCTTAATTATCTCTACTAGATAACCAATAAAGCTGTGACAACGAATAGTAATGAGCGTAATCTACGATGCAAAATATTCGCAATAACATTTCGAGAGAGCGATTAATCACGAATCCAGAAAAATTCCGGAAATTTGCTTACCAATCCAGAAAAAAATTCGGCTCAATTAAGCTCATGCTTGGAAATTCGCATATATTTTGGAGTATCAGTTGGAATTGTGCTTCATATTAGTCTAGCGGCGCAAAATTCAACAAAATTAGGGGAGCGGAAATGGAGGCATCAATATCTTACACGAGTTCTATTCACATAACGGTAGGCGAGACAAAATATGAATGCTGTTTTGTCTATATTTCGCTATTTCTTCGCAATTTATGCAATCGCGATTCACTTGACAAATTACATTGGCGACATGCATTTAGTTCCGCGCATTTTCGCTCATTTTCGCGCTCATTAGTCAAAAAATTTCTTTCAAATATGCGTTGAATATTCATCTACGATATTGAATGGACATTTTGTCAATTCGCATTTTCCATTCATCATATTGCCGACACCATCTTTTCGTGAATTTTTCTCTCTCTTCAATTTAATATCCGTTGTTATGTGAAATAGCAACGAGTAACCTAGCCTAAATCTCATGGAGATATTGACGATTATTTCGTAGATAATCAATAACGAGTGCTGATCTTCATCTTTGTCGATCTGCAAACCTATCAAGCACTTTTCATCAAACGAAAATAAATGATATCAGTGGGACACTTTTATTTATTTATTTCACAGAGTTCAAAAATAATATTGTGCTGCCAAAGAGCTATTTTTTGGGCGGAAATTTAAAGAGGATGCGATAACGGTCGGCCAGATGATCTTCGTTGAACCACTTGGTTTTTTGGGTCAGGCGATCGAGATGACTCAAAGTACACGTCATGATTCGCCTGGCTGAAAGACGACTTGTCAACTTTACACTAAACTCGTAAGAAGAACTATGCGAAACGTTGTCGCAGAGTTATCTACTGAAGCAAGGATAGCACAGTGGTCGTCAACTTCTAAGTTATCTGAGGTGAGATAAGTCGAATTCTAAGAACAGCAAGAAATCCATTAGAAATTTCATAAATTTTTCAAAAACATCAATTTTACTGCTCAATTATTAAAACACCGATAATGAGGACCGCTGTCTATCGAAGAGCAATAGTACTTTTCGAAAGACTTTTAATCATTATGCATTTTTATATATTAAGTATTATTATTGGCAATCATATTAGAACATAGCACCATTTAACTAGTCGAAACTCTAATGGCTTATAGGATAGAAGTAAGCTACGAGTAAGTTACGTGAATAATCTCATCAAAAGCCCACATAACTACCACAACAACTTCATGAAAATGTTACACATTTTTATCGAACAATCATCGATCGTCGAGTAATAATATTTCAATAATTAAAAATATATCGATTTTAATGTTTACAAATGTGAATTACAAGTGCGAAAGTTTGCTATAATTGAATGCGAACTTACAAATATGTACTCTTCAAAAGAAATGTCATTTTCTTGACATATTAACATGTTTTAAACATTAAAAATTTATGCATCATTTCGCATGCGAAAATACGGATGCGAAATTCAATAACAAAAATTTGCACTATTGTTTTTAGTGAATGTTAGCAATTGCGTGATAGTGATAGCAATACCTTAGACGTTCTAAATGGTAAACTAATATCACAAAAGAATATATTTCTATATTTTTATTGCCAAATAAGATAGAGGAAATTTTAGTTGCTGGACATATTTCTAATTATTTAATATATTTAATATATTTGATATAGTTGATATATTTAGATATAATTTTTCGCTAAATTTTTGTAAAAAAAAGTAAATGAAATAAGGCTGAACATGATGATAAACTTGGACTCATCAAAGAATGCGAAAATATCGAAAATTTGTATCAAAAATATCAAAATCATCAAAAATACAAAAAAAGAAAGTATTTGTGCAAGTAAATCGGAGTGATCGCATTTATTAGCTCGATTCATATAATAGGTGATGATACAGTCATGAGAGTGAATCTTTTTTATCCCGAATAGAATCTGGATAGTAGATTAATGTTATTGAAATTTCATTGGCGACCAAATAAAGAAAAGTTTGGAATTGTTTCCATGATTATAAAGGATTGACGAAAATGCGGAAGATAAATGAACGTAAGGATATAAGATGAGATAAATAATTGATAGTAAAAACTGGACTGAAGAAATTAAATAATTTTACGAAATATTCGCATATAATACTTCTAAAGTGAAGAAATTATCGTAAAATGTGAGGTAGATATAAATTTTTTGAGAGAAATGCGATCACCGATCCTGGAGAGAGGTTAGTTCCAATTTCAAAAGGGAGAAAAAAACATGGAATTGGGTTTCTTCTGGCAATTGCGTCCGAATTCTATAATGCAAGAGGCTATTGTTAATACTAATATTGCTTTCACTCGTCTTTATATTTATATTTACATTTATATTTATATTCATATTTATATTTACATTGATGTTCATATTTTTATTTATACTTATATCTATATTCATGTTTATATTTGTACCTATATTTATATTTATACTTATATCTACATTTATGGTCTTACATTCACCTACTTGGAAGATAAACCGAAATATGTTTGCAGATGTGGCAAAGCCGACGATTATTCAAACGAGCTCCGTGCCCGACGTTTAATTAGACAATTTTTTGCAAATATTTATTTAGAGACAATGCGCTTCACTTATCAAATTAGATAATTTTCTACATTAATTTTATTCGCGAAAAGAAAAGCACAGATTTGCGTTTGCAAATATACTGCAATGATGAAGTTGAAAATCTGAAAATTGTTGAATTTATATATATATATATATATATATATATATATATATATATATACATATATATATATATATATACATCAGCAAGTGATATCAGAATAACTGGATTAAATGAATTGTATTTAAAAATTGTGGAATTAATAAATGAATCGAACTTAAAACATACAAAACATTGTTAATTTAAAGTGAGATTCTTTTGGAACATCGATTCAATTATACGCATGTTGTGCTCCACACAAGCCTACAGTGATGTCTTAAGACCAGAATGTTTTTGCTCCTCTCCTACTAAAGTTGCATTCATATCATCGATAGTATGATACTATATATTTATATTTATATTTGTACTCACATTTATATTTATATTTATATTTATATCCATAGAATTTCAATAGATGCAAATGTCACCATTACTTCAGAACAAATGCTCATTTCTTCATCTTTTTTGTTTTATTCGTTGATCATTCACTGTCTCGATTTTTCCGTCGTTTATATAAGCTCATTAACTATCAACTCGACAAGCGAAATTAATCTCGTTTATGCTTTTCAGTGCTATTTCTATATTCGTCTAGACTTTCGTTTAGTCAGCTTCGCTCTTCATTTCTTGCTTATGCTCATTTTGGCTTTAGCTTTAAAACTGAGACGAAAAAATATTGAGTGATTTATGTGGAGGAAAAATTTTTTCGGCAAATATACCGTCTCTAATTGATCTATTTTTGATTTGATTATTCAAGGAATTTGAAAAAAAGAAATTCAAAATATTCTTCTTTTATGGTTTTATCTTCTTAAACATTTGCGAAGCTTTAGCCAATCAATTGTGCATATCTCGTCTAGTTGATATTCAAGAAGAGATAAATGCTTTCATGAGAGGTATCACATATCTTTCATTTACTTCAACTATAGACGTCTTTATTTGCAAAGTCGCTAGCAACTAAATTGCCAATGAAACTGCAAAAAGTATACGAAAAAAATAGCTTCAAACTACTTTGAATGCATTTTTATACGTTTTGTAAATTAAAATTGTGTACATTAGATGTGCTTCAAATATACTTTAAATGTAGTTTTATATTTATTATATCTTTAAATGTACTTCAGGGGTCAGATATACTCTAAAGAAATCAGGAATTATTGGATGCATTTTAATATTGCTTCGTTATTCGCCTCGATCATCTTTGATTCAATTAATTGAAGCTGAGAAATTTTTTAAAGACATTTTTTTTCACATAAAAATGACGTCACTAGATTCATCGATCGATCCGTTGCATCTTCTATCATATTCACTTGTCATTCGAAGGAAAAGAACACTTTCGAAAGATGAAGCTATTATGCATATCTAATCGATAAGCTAATATTTCAGCTAGCATTCGAGGAATTAGGTTATTCATTTCAGGAAGTTGCAGGAATATTCGAAGGACTAAGTTAATTCCTCAATAAAAAAAATAATCAGCATCAAATTATACATGCTGAACAACGGAATTTTTATGCTTATCCTAATAGCACATGAATCTATCATTGTTGAATGTCGTAGAAGAGGCAATCATTTATGGCACAAATGTCATGCGACATAAATGACCGATTACGGTAAGTCATTAATTCTTCATATGTAGTTTCTTTCGCCTCTATTTAGTAAAATACCTCAGCGTACTACAGAACATGATCGGCTAATCCTTCAATCGGATGTCAAGTGTATGATGTCACGCAAGCTATTGATGGACAAAATGGTGATAGTGGTCACTTCGTTATGCATGACCTCAAAGGTCATAAAAGACAATTGCCACATTTAGAATTCATTCATTTTTATGTATGAAGATCATTTAAGAGCACATCAACAAAAGCAATATTTTTTCCCCTCAACGATAGCTCTTACATCGTAAGCATCGAAAAACTCAAGCTTTTTGTCCAACAGAAAAAATATAGAAGCTTCGAAGTGATAAAGCATTCACCTTTGCATTCACCTTTGAAAGCTAATTCATAAGCGAGAACATTCCTCAAGAGTGCCTATTAAATTATTTTGCTTCATAAAATAAAAATTAATAAAGAGTTCCTTAGCTTGTGCTTTATGGAAGCATCTGATTAGCTTCTAAATTTTTAGCATATCTTTAAAAATGATATGCCATCTTAGGTTATCAGTGAAAGCACTTGCCGGCTCAGCTTTTGGCTAGATGCTTTTGCTGGAGACCATTTATAAGCTTTTCAAATCTCTGTAATGATTTCCACTAGCATAAATATCGCCCAACCGTGTAGAATTACCCTCAGAGATAGAAACAAAATAATGATTTAAATCCGACATGAGTTGATTCATCAAGAAAACCACCTGAAATTTGCCTCAATAGGCTATTTCATATTTCGCGAACTCAAAAACTCAATTGAATGAATAAAGCAAAAGCACTGCAAAAAATGGCACCCTCCTCAAAAAAAGCGGTCCAATGTCTCCCGTCTCGATCAGATAAAATCCCAGCGTTGCATTAGATATCACTTGAAATGCTTCTATTATCCTATCATAGATGATGTTGCACTCAACAGCCGAATGAAAAACAGTGTATTCTCATCGAAAATAATAATAATAATAATAATAATAATAATAATAGCAATTCACCACATATACATGTATGTTGTTATGTTACACTTTTCACATAATAACATTTTCTGGGCAGTTTAAAAAATTTGTAGAATATGGGAAAATTTTTTTCCAGTCGAGTAAATATCTCCCCCGTTTATTTCCATTTCCTACTATATCTATGTTCTCATCCGCTGCACTCCTATTATTCGCTTCATTGTGAGAAAATTTTTATCGAACGAAAAAAGTGAATTTAAGGGGCAGCTTCATTTGAAAGATTTCAACGGCATAATTTACACGATGAAAGAGAGGAAAATTTATATGAATTATTTCCGCTCTAAATGCGTTTTGCATTCCGCGTTAATCGACTTTAAAGGGCCTAATTTTAGTGAGCATTTATATACAAAAAAATAGACGATAAAAAAGGGGTCTTTTCAGGATGGAATATTATCCGTACATAGGCTTCATTAATGCTTTACTTCAGTCGGATATTTGGCAATCCCTAGTAGAACATAAAATACATTTCTTGCATATATCTCCGACTAGTGTATTTGTTACAACCTATAATCTACCAGCTTCTTTAACTTTTCCTTCAAAAAAAGTGTGGAATTTATGTGAAATTTCAGGACTTAACACTTACATATTTTTTGGATCTCTAATATAGTGTTACGAGCCACTAAATTATGTGATTATTTTATAAAGAAATTATCCTCGTAAGAGTCTTAAAGCTTCAAGCTGGCGATCACTTGGACGATGTTTTTGACAATATTAGCAAATTTAAGAGCATATAAAATGGAAATGTTCGCAATTCATACAACTTTCCTCCCATAATTATATAGGTTTCACCTAGTAATGAGCCAAGGATTTGCACAAAAAAATTTGAGAAAGCAAAAAAAAAAAAAAGATAAAAATCGATACATAATAATTTGCGTTCAATCTATAGAAAAGTTGCAATTGGTGGTGTGGTATTTTTAATAAGACATTTACAATTATGTAAGAAAACATTACCAAAATCATGACAACGTGTACACCAATTTAATGCAAAAACATCTTTACAACTATTCGTTATAAGATCCCATGTACAACCTAATGTATCATCATTTGGTGCAGGTGTTGCTGAGGAATTCATCGATTTTACATTATTATTCGTAAGTGATGATGATGGTATACCAACATCAATTGTTGTTGATGGAAGTGGTGCCGCATTAGGTATAATTGGTGCAATTTTATTCGACGGTATTTGTGATGGATACATAACAAAACGTGTTAAACTTAATTGAGGAGCGGAAATATGTGTGGTGGAATTTGGTTGGTTTATTGCTGGAAATGATAGCACTTTTTTATTAGGTGGACGAAAATCTCGAACATTAACTTGATGGGGGATTGAGGTGTTAAGTGCTTCTTTATGAGAGAGTGAATCTTCTAAGCTAAGCGTTGAATGATGTGATGAAATAAAATCAGGTGCACTTAAATCAGGTGTAACAATACTAGGATTAGCTTGTGCAAGTGTGGCTATATTAGATGGTGCCATATTAGGACTAACTTGATTAGATGATGTAATGAGTGATGATGGGACTATATTTGATGAATCGAAATCAACACCTTGAGGTGATAGATTCGATTCGATTCCATCATTTGTATGATTATTATTTGTCGCATTAAATTCATTATTTATAATTAACGATGTTGAAGTAGTTGTTTTCATCGATGGATATACATTGATCATCATTGTTGTTCGTTCAACTAGTCGAAGTAAATCAATGTCTTCTTGAATTGAATTCGCATTTAAATATTGATCGTTGTTTTCAATTCGTTTATCTTTGAATTTCTCGAGTTGTTCACGTAGTGCATCTTCTGAAAGAGACATATGAATAAGATGATGATCTCAGATTTTATCCGGAAATTATCCGGAAAGAATCATTCACTGCTATCCGGAAAGTCATAATCAACTGGAAACAATCCTCACTAACGGAAAGAACTCTAAGTAATTGAGAGGAACTATAACTATCGGCAAGAATTATATCTGCCCGAAACGGCTCATAACTATCCTGAAAGAATCGCAATCATTCGGAAGAATCGCCTGTGCATAGAAAGAGTTGTGACTATACGAAAAGAATGATAACTACCTGAAATCCAACAATTTTTTTCTCACTAATAAAAAGAGGCTCGCAAAGGGTTAATTTCTTCAAGATAACTGCATAGTAATTGCAACGTTGATAATTGTGTAATTATTTTAATGCGGTGTGTTATGCCGTTCCAATCAAAAAAAGAAAGAAAAAGAGGAAGAAAAAAAGGAGGACAATAAGGAACCTGTATTAGGTTGTGGTAATAGGATCGTCTCCTGCTGTTGTATCACTCCATGTGCCTTTACTTTTGGAGTAACGATACGATGATTTATGCCCGAAAGATCACCATTTTGTGTATTCGTTAAAGAATGATTTCGAGGAAACGCTCCAGTGGCTACACCATTCGATGTCAGTTGTGGTAATGATGATGATCCTGAATGAGCACTAATATCTCAAGAAACTTGATAGAAATTTCGTCAATCTTATATTCTTGAATGATTATAGCATAAAAATTACTTAAATATTTTCAATCATCTTAAGAAAAATCATAAATATGTGAGAGTATTGAGCACTTAAAGGTAAAAGTTTTTAAGGCCCAACTAAAAAATTGGGAGACTTCACTACAATCCCAGTTGCCTTCTATCTCTACTTCATTTGCGTATATTTATATTCGATATTCACGTTTATTTGTTTATTTATTCATTTATTTATATGTTTATCTATTTATTTATTCATTCATTTATTCGTTTATTTACATTCTATGCATATTTCCCTGTCAAACGTCCCATCAACATCATTCAGAAGATTCTCTGAGCACGAAATTAAAGGAAGTGCGGATTAGTGGTGATGACCTCTGGTCGGATGTGGAATCAATTTTTTAATATTGTTATCCTCATTGATCAGGCGGGTTCCTAATAGTTGGATTAATTAAAATACGTTCTCTAAATACGGCTTCTATAATCCTATTTTTTCATTGATCACTTCTGAAAATTTCTTCAATTTAATAAGAGAGACGCAAACAATGTTTATCATGAAATCACCTCCAATATTATCGTGTTAGCATCTCCGATATAGCTTTTCATCTATTTGAATTTTATGCGGAGGGCAATAATTACTATCTACGGATGCGATTCCGCTGGAACCACTAATGTCAAAGAAATTTCAAAGTCGATAAAAGACAAGAGACCTAATGAATCCTCCTATAGAATGCAGTGAATTGGTCAACGTTCAACAATATGTCTTATAAGCTAGAAGGAATAAAAGATGGTATGAACCAGATGAATACTCGACTATACGATACACGACAGGAACATGAACATATGGTGTTGCACTAAACTTGCCATATTGATAGCCATATTCACTCTACCGGCGACAGCGGTTCATATGATAACAAATATAATTCTTAAGCGCTGGTGGGAGGGGGGGGAGGAGGNGGGAGGGCGCTGAGAGCATTTCGCAAGTTTTAGAAGCAAGAGGTTAAATAAACTATGTGGTTTATTGAGATATGCGTATAACAGGTGAGATATAAATCGTAGTAATCTGTAAAAACCTGCTTACCTGGAGTGTGATTTGAAAAGGTTTATTAAGGGTGTATGAGTTTCTTCACCTATACACCTAGTGTGTGATTTGAAAAGGTTTATTAAAGGTGTATGAGTCTCTTCACCTATACACCTGGTGTGTGATTTGAAAAGGTTTATTAAAGGTGTATGAATCTCCTAATGGCGGAGCTCTCATGAATTAAACCGAAAAAACACATACCTTTACCTCGGTAGAAGCGAGTTGTACGGTTAATGAGATGTGAACCTGAACGAATTGCCAACAACGGTAGATTTGGTAGTTGTGAATGAAGAGATGGTGCTGAGAGGTAGCGAATACGTTGTTGTCTTGTCTTCATTACTCGAACTGCTCTCATTGTATCCTCATCGAGAGCGTATGTTAATAGCGAAAGATAGATAAGAAATACCAATGAGTTTAATCGCCAATAATGCACCATCGTAGCGAATCTAAACAAAATAATATGCATTTAATTTTTTTTTGTTTATTTATTTATTTATTTGGTTGTTTATTTATTTGTTTATTTACTTATTTGTTTTTGTTTATTTATTTATTTATTTGTAAGCCAAACGTTTCAACACAATGAATAGCATAAATTAGTGCTATACATTAAACACATCATAAAATAGAATTCTAAAATAAATATTGCTAGATAGATTTATAAATAGCTGACAAACTTATGCAGCATGCAATCATACGAGATTGGAAATTCTTCTACCTGGTCTGATCAAATCATTCTAGCTGTCGTAATTGAATGATTCTACCTGCATCTACCTGGCCTATTTCAGTCGCTCTACTTGGCCATGTTAAACTATTATATCTATATCTACCTGATTCTATATCATTCTACTCACTGCAGTTGCAGTAGTTTTATTGAATAAATTGAGGTAATTCTAAGAAAACACAATAGGCATTGATAATAATCAAAGAAACTCTCATAACAACTGTATAGTACTCTTAATTTGGAATGTTCCCACTCCATATACTTGAGAACAAAATTACCATATTTGAGAAATTTCATAGAGTATAAGTGAACGACTATAGAGTATAAAGCAGTATTGAATTATTCGGATGAATTCCGCCATGATAGGCGAATCGAAGTTTTTCAAATTATATAGAGATAATTACTTGAAATATTTCTCAAAAATAAACTCCACTGAAAAATTCAGCTAAAGAAGATAGCTGAGAAGATATGTGCTTCATAGCTGACATAGTATGAGTTGCATAGCGATCAGGATATATGCTTTATAGGAGGTAGACGCTTTAGGTGCTAGCTTGATCAACGTTTTTTTTTTGCAGTTCCGTTTTTCATAGGGGAACCGGTTTCGTAAATTGCCATCAAAAGAATAAATACACTCAATAACGTAGCAATACCTTTAACCGATACACAAAATCACCCATAAATTTTCCATCTAAGAATCTTTTTTTTAATATTTCATCAGTCAAAAAAGAGGCTCCAATTGCCCCAACTTATCGCCACATAAGCAATCTCTGAGCATTTATTAAGTCTCAGAAATTCTTGATGGAGATTGCAGATCAATTTAGTTGATGATGCAGGAAGTCATTCCACGGTGCAGGCCATTTCTGACCAAATTGTGTCTGTCACTTTAGCAGCAATAGATTATATTCGGAAATGTCAGCCAGACAAAGAGACAGACAGACAAATATGTTCACGAACACAAAACAAGCATAGTTGAAAAAATAGCATTACCATCAAGCGTTTTACAATGACATATTCTTGAGAATGCCTTAATACACATAAATATACAGATAAATAAATAAATGAATAAATAAACAAATAAATAAATAAAAAACAAGCAAACAAATAAAATTTCTAGCAATGGCCTGAGGAGGCCAAGTTCTCAGAGTTCGTCCTATAAGAGATATTTTTGCTGATTACGATGTATCTATCTTAAAGACTACTATTCTTGCGATATTTTTTAGTCAAATAAATATTGCTATTGATTGTCATTTGAACATTCCCCGAACGGCGTAACTGCCGTTGAAGCACGGTCATTCATATATTGTTTAATGTAAAGAATAACGTCTAATATTAATTGACTGCAATATATGCAGCAGTTTGACAAAACTCTAATAGCAAGCGTATAACTCAAGAAACTTTCCAGGAAAGAAAGTTACTTCATCGGTTTTCTCATATGTAAGCATATTTTCTAAGCTTGTCGCCTCACTCAAATCTCGAATCCTCTAAACTGAAACAGAGAAGGAAGAGTGGGAGATAAGCGATAGATTTCGAATATTTTTCGATAGATGAAACTAAATGAGACAATCAACAAACCCGTGAAAAGAAATAAAAACCATTTTTTAAGAAAAATAAAAATCATTGAGAATTTTAGTAAATACACGCAAAAAGGAATTAGCTGGAAGGAAGTAAAGGATCGTCGATCATCAAGGAACCTATAAATTTTCAATAGGATTTACTCGATCATAAACTATTTCTAACAAGCTTATCGCTCAATTTCTATTCTTAGGTTGCCAAGTTTATCTTAACTTTTGCAGTTTGTCTATCATAATTAAACGAAACAATGTGATAAAATCGTAGCGTGTGAGTGAATAGGCAAAAAGTTATTGATATAGAAGTAATTTGATCAGAGCAGATCTTATGCTGATATGATAGGATCATTGCTAAGATGGCGGAAATGTCCATGCGAAAATGTTACACCATCTTTACTCGGCGCTTCTGACAGCTACAATTTTGCAATTTAAAAAAAAAACAATGAACGAATTATACGATTGATGAGGATGATGTTTGAAATTGGCGCATATGCCTGATTATCACAATTACTTAGAATTGAATGCATTGCTAGTATCTTCACTCAAATCTAGCCAATAATTCGTTCAATCAGCTAATTAAAATCACACAATTTAAATGCATTTAAATATTTAATAGTTTTAATTAAAGTATCGTCGAATGCAATTGCAAAGGTACGGAAAATATTATTCATTTATTGAAATATTCAAATATAGGAGTAATATCTATTTATTGAAAAAATATTCAAATATAAGGAGTAATATCTAAGGGTGAAGTATATTCTTAGCTGCATTAAAAAAATTGTTTTTTTTTTACTCGAAACGCTTCAGATTGAAAACTCGACGTATTTCGCGCATAGATGACTATAAAAACTCAAGGATTGCGTTTTGCTTTCTGGAAGTGGAAAAGGGACAGGGGGGTACTAGGGAGTATGGAAGAGAAGGGGGTGGGAAAGAGGTATTTCCCAAAATATTTGTCGATCCGTATGTTTAAAACTAACCACACGCATACAAATCAAGTCAAGAATGGCAAAGCATTGAACGTTACGGAACGTGAGATGATACGTAATCGTGAAAAAGTGCCGCCGGCAAAATCGATCATTGAAGATGTGATCAATTGGATCGTTCTATATTGCGCCGCTCTTTCGAATTCATTCATTCGCTCACAAATCGCATTCGTTTGTGAATAAAAAACGAAATTTTTTTCTCAAAATTTGTGTCAAGTTTCTTCGCCCATACATAATAATAATAACAATAATAATGACAATAATAATAATAGTGACAATAATAACAATAATGATTATAATAAAAGTAATTCTGGTACTTATACTAATAATAATACTAATATTAATGCTAATGCTAAAGTTAATACTGATAATAATAATAATAATAATAATAATAATAATAATCGTAATAGTTACAACAATGATAATAATAATATTAGCAATAGTAATAGTAACAATAATAGTAATAATAATAACAAATATGTATCTTGTTTTATAAAGAGTTATGAGATCATTTGGCGGAATTCTGGAATAAGATTACGGTATACTAAATGAATATATTGAGAAAATTGGAAAATGTAGCATAATATGTAATGATTGATGATGACTGATTCGCAGCTGAATGAAGCGTCAATGGAGGAAGAAAGTCTCTCAATGCCATTGTGAAGAGAAAATTTAATACAGAAAAAGAGAGAAAAAGAAAAAAAGAAAACTAGCGAATCTATAGAGTATTCAATATGATTGGCTATCCTCAAATCGCAGACGATAAGTTGATATACCTTAAATAATGTCGCTATAGCTAGCAGTTATTCGTTGATAACGAATGATCCTATTTCGCATATGATTTATAATATGATAACAATAATAATGATATTAATAATAATAGGAACAATAAGAATATAAATAAAAATAATGATAATAATAACAATCATGACAATAATAATAATAATAATAATAATAATAATAATAATAATAATAATAATAATAATAATAATAATGGTAACATTAGTAATAATAATAATAGTAATAATAATAATAACAATCTCAACTAGATCTCAACCACAGTCGGTTGAACGTTTTATGCATAGAAACTACAATTTTCAGGTGTGATATCTAATTTCAGGAATCATTTCAGGTCTTATCATTCAAATATTTCAGCATTTCAGGTTCCAGCATGGCCTCACTGTGGTCTCATTATTCGGTATACTACTTACAGGTGTAATTTTAAAGTAAAAATAGATATAAAACTCACTTAGATTATATTGAAACGCTCAAGGTAATTGGGCAGCATTCATTGAGAAAAAGACTATTGCTTCTATATCGAATGGCGAAATGGCCGAGTTAGATTCTACGGTGAGTGCTTTTACAATTTAAGGGGGGAGGGAGGGGGGGGGGGGGGGGGAGAGGGGAGGGAATGAGTGAGAGGGGACGGTTGAAGGGGAAGGAGAGTGATTTGTGATCGAGGAAGTACCCCCCCCCCCCCCCCC